>CM052216.1:1326888-1564376 GCA_028454225.1 Lasioglossum leucozonium | reverse complement strand
CGTACACTTGACCACTTGACCACTTGACCACTTGACCACTTGACCACTTGACCACTTGACCACTTGACCACTTGACCACTTGACCACTTGACCACTGACCACTGACCACTGACCACTTGCCCACTTGACCACTTGGACACACGACCTCTTGACTACTATTTCCGAGTACAACTAAAAGCAATTTAGCAAACCTGCATTGTAGCAAATGATTTTCAAAACCGCCTGGAATGTTTGCAACGATCTAATGCTTCGTCCACAGAAAATGTTCGAGGTTGTCAGTGCGCTAGTGAAAGTGTTAGCACTGGGTCACCAAATTCCATTAGCGACATCTCCATCCGAAGAAAAAACGACCCATTACCCAAAGGAGGGAATGGCCGTCGATAACGCGGCCCCTAATCTGGCCCCAGAGATTAACGCGATCTCGTTTTAACGGTGGCGCGGTTCCTCGCCATAATTCTTATTTTTCCCTTGCACTTTGTCACTGGTGGCGTCCGTTGCCAGCCGTAAAAGGGCCACATCGGAAATGGCTGAGCTGTAAATACCTCGGCTAGCATCCTCGTAAGTCGTAATAAACCTGGCGAGGGAGGTGCAGAGAGGAGGTCGGGGGTCCTGCAACGTGTTCCCCGTGTAAGACAGTCGAATTCCCATCGGGAAACAATACGCGGAATGTTACGTGTGCGGTTTTGTCCCGCAGGGCATGGGGTCGCGGACCGGTAGGCGGTGGCTGCTCTTCTCCTAAGTTAGCGCGATAGCTCCTTATTGGTCTGGGCGGAACGACCTCGAGCAAGATCAGCTATGTTTTCCATCGCACCCCCGAGCAGGGATATTGGATTACAGTGATTTTCAATTATGAGGGGGGTCCCGTGGACGCGACGGATCGCGCACAAAAACCAGCCAGTGTGTTTAATCGGGTCAGCCCCTTGAGCGTGAATTTTTTCCACCAGGGTTTATTAAAATTTTGTATTGACGAGCGGACGCTCCGGCCGCGGCCCGCGATGAAATTTCCGCGTCGCGTCGTTGCGGGGAAGACGGTAGGTAACTGGGTCTCTGGCAGTGTCTCCGGTATTTTTCCTATTTCTCCGATCCTCGCCGTGGTAATTCGACCGTTCTTATTCGGCTGGGTACGCGTAATCGAGATGTAAGGTGGCCGGAGGTAACGGGGGCTGTGATCAATTCATCGGAACGACTCGAAATTTCCGCGAGCATCCGGATCCAATATCGGACGAGCAACTGATAAAGAGAACTCTCTGTCGGGTGGATAAGGTGCGCGAAAAACTCTCCCGATGAGGAGCTTGCCTTGTTCGCAGAACCCTCGAGGTTTCGCGGTTGCTCGTAGGGTGGCAGCACTCTTCAATCCTACACCGCTGCACAGTGGTTTCCAGCCCGGGGGATGAAAGCTCGACGCGACGCGCGAGTCGACGTCGCGTCGGTGGAATCGCGTTTGCGTTTAATAATCCGTTATTACCGAGCTCATTTATTAAATAATAAACAATCGATTACATCAGGTACGCGCATTGTTCCGCGTGTTTTCATTACGAGGCTGGCCTGGCCGGGGCGAATCCCGGTTTTCAATTCTACCCCGCCTCCAACCCGAAGCGAGACTACTCGCCGGACACTGATTAATCGCGCGGATTAAAACGGACGGCCGTCAGATTTGTTCAATGACAGTTATAGGCGCGTAACGAAGATATTTCATTATTACAGGCATCGGCCGCCATTACCCGCTGACTCGTCCACTTCGAAATTCCGTGTGACGCTAACAATAAACGATATTGCCGGGAAAAGGGGGTCAACGATCGGCGGCGCTCGTGCTCGTATCGTTGTTGCCAGAGTGACAGATTAAATTCGTCAAAGCGACGAGTAGTAACGGGTGTACACAAAAAGTCGAAGATGTCCTGCGCCCGCCCCACGATGACACTCGAGACGGCTCCGGCGTCGAGGGGCGACGCGCTGTCTCTCGCCCTCGTGTCGGAATAGAAATATCCTGCGAGCGTTGTAAACATTCAATTTATCCGGTGTCCCGTTTCAACGAAGTTTTAAGATAGTCCGAAACGCTACGCCGACATCACTTTATTCTCCCGTAAAACGATCCGCCATTCTTGCTACCCGATCGCGACTCCTCTTACGAGCCACGACAACACTCTATTCTGCCGGACAATAAACAGTACTTACGGCTTTGGAGTTCTTCGAAGGGAACTCGTTCTTTAGCTATTAGGCTCTGGGACGTCGAGGTCGACATTGTTCAGATCTTCCACGGGGCGGGCGCTAATTGATTGCGTGTTTAATAGTAAATCCGTGATCCAAGTCCCTTCGCCGTTCCACTAAATACGGGTCGGGTATACCGGTGTGAGATCAGGAGACCGCTACTAATTCAATAACGAAATTTGTTTAATTTTAATTATTTTGGGGCTTCAACCAACTTTCTTATTTACCGAACAATCTCTGGAGCAAAAGTTCCGTTCAACCCACCGGAATTCGCAATGTACAAGAGAGCAGGAAAGAATGCTGTTTGAATAATTACTTGAAAATTACAACAGTTCAATTTCGACCGCTGTGTAAAACCGAGTAACAGAGTTAATCGCATTGAACGGCTGCTTGTTAACGGGAGCCTGATTTCCGGAGTCTCGAGGCGACGCGTGCATACCGCGACGAAGATGTTGTAACATCAAACGGTAACGTAACTTCGCGCCGCAGCGTGTCAACGTTTTCGTTGAATTACATCGAGTCGACGATGGCGCGCGGTCGGTTGCCGTGGTTGTTGGCTGGCTGCGTTTAAGAAGCCACCTCGCGTCGCCTCTTGCAACACGGTGGCCGATCATTACGGCGCGCGATCATTATTATAACCGGTATGAAAATGATCGGGATCATTATCGCTGTTAGCCGCCACGAGACACCATCGCGACGCGGTAACCGGCCGCGGCGCGACGACCTCCTCCGGTCCTCCTTGTCAAATTTGTGGCCGAGCCGAAGGGGCCGAGGTAAGTGCAATTATGCTAATCAAATCAAGGTGGGCAAGATGCTCGAAGAGCCACGGCGGACATGGGAAGGTAATGAGAGGTTACATCGCTGAGGGGTCGGAGTGCCGGTATTAGTTGAGGTGAACCTCAAGGTTCCTTCCGCAGCGGAGCAGGAGGGAGAAAGCGAGCCGAGCGGCCCGGCGCGCGTAGAAATGGTCAGGTTTCTTGATCCCTGATTCTAGGGCCGGCATAGAAGGTAAAAGGCAACGCCCTACCTCGTTCCCGAGACCCCGAAGAACTCTAATTTGAACGTAGATCCGCCATTATCTCGCCGCGCGAACTCCTGTTACGCTTAGCGGGCATCTCCTCTCTCAGCATTTCGATTCCCCTTTCTCTCGCACGCTCGCTCGTTTTCGTCGTCCTTTTTTTACCACCGGGAGAACCATCCAGGGAGGAACTCGTGTTCGTCGATTCGTAACTTTGTAGGGGGATTGGTCGAAAATTGCAGAATGAGTTATGGATGATCCTCGAGAGGCGCACCTGGTTCCTTTTGAATAGATGGTCCGCAGTGTTAGGGCGCCGATAAATAGGTCAGACCATCAAGAGCTTCCTTTTTCGGATATAAATGAAAATTTCGTGTCGAATATCCTAGTTGCAAAAAAATGAACTGTGCAATTAAACAACTAGAACGACTGCGGATCGCAGAAATATTTTTGCCGCAATGTTCTCTTTTTTCTTCCGATCCTCCATCGATCTCGAGGCGTGGAATCACGCTACACAGTGGTCGTATAACTTCCTCGCGCCCTGTACAATAAGTAGAAACGGCAAGTCATGAACAGACACGCACTTTTGGAATTTCTAAACCAAACCTCTCGGAAGCGGCACACCTCAAATGAAGTGAAAAATATTTTTTTTCGATTTTCTGCAAAACGAAGCTTCGCGTACCGAGTAAAAATTATTCTACATTTTCCTAGTGGCAAAGTTAATTAATAGTGATAATAATAATAAATCGTATAACATTGTGAACCGAGGGAGCATTTCGATTCAGCTGTTTGACGAAGATCCTCGTAATATTCAAAACAATGGACCCTCGTGAGATCAAGAGAGAATGATCTCAATTCTTGAATTTGTTGGAAGGTAGAACGAAAAAACGTCGAAACTGTTTCGGCCGTTCCAACGCGTGGATGTTTTTAGCAAACCGGGAAACGGTAAGAGGAAAATTTTAGATTAAAAATGTTCGTTCAAACGGACTCGCTGTGAAAAAAGGAGAAAAGAACAAAACGAAAATTCCGCGCGACGCAAATGCGCGGGCTCCGGAGCTTCGCCGAGCGAAAAACCCGGCTACAACTTTCATCGAAGAAATTACCATACTTGTCCATAACTCGAAACCTTTTTGTCCCTTTGCCCCAGTTTTTAATCGAATCTGAAACGTCCTCGAAATTCCCATTGTTTCGCAAACAAGTTGTACCCGGCGCGGCGGGGTGGCGGAGAAAAACAGCCGAGCCAGCGCAGCAGCAGGCAAAACTTGCTGTTCCGTTAGAGACAAGATTAAACAGTTGGAAGTGTGAAAAGCCAACGCTTCTCTGTGCCTTTTATTCGTGCGGCGTTCTCTAGATCTTACTTCTAGAGCTTGCACCGACGTTTCTCGATCTCGCCGGGGGGATGGGAAGGGAGGGAAGGAGATGGCATAATTTATGCAAAGGCCGAGGTTAATTTGATTCTGAATTCAGACGAAAATAATCTGCCTGGATCCGGTCGAGCCACCGGATGAATTTTACCTTTTCGGAATCGGAAAGGTAGACGAGGGGCCAGGGAGAGGGGGTGTCGACGACGTTAGAGAAGGAGAGAGGACGACGGTACGGGGGTTCGACCGGTCAGAAAACCGGAGGCATGCGCGATGAGCTTTTCTCCGTCGGCGGAGCCAACGAAATTAATATTTAATTTTCTATCCCTCATCCGCCGCGGAAGTTCCTACGGCCCTCTTGGCTTATACGCCACCGTGCTCGTGGTTTTATTGCCCTGGTGGCCGAGCGTACACGGTGCTCCATTGTTTCGCGGCTGTATTATATTGCCACTCGAAACACGGTACTTTCTTCTTTGCCCTCTCCCCTCTCCCTCTCGACCCCTTGATTGCGCCAACGAGCCACGTACGGCCGAGTACGGTGGCACACGGCCGCTGGCGACGAGCCCCGGACGTGCCAACATGGCGAATTAACGGCCCAGGAACCAATAATCCAACGGTGACCGCGTTCTTGCACCAAGATACGCGATACACAAGCTTTATCGCCGATAATCGTCGAATCGAGCCGGCGCGGCGGCCGTTTAATCTCGTTTAAGGCTTTTTTAGAAACGAGCTTCTCGCCTCGGGCCTTCCGCCGGGCTCGACGGTAACGGTACATGGCAAACTTAACGGTAGACACTGTGTCAGAAATATTTTCAAACTAATTTATTAGTTCACTAATAAATTCAGTTATCAGGGAAACGAACATGCTTTCAATGCCACTCCGGGAACCAATCGTTTCAGTTTAATTCAATTTCCCACTTCTTTCGAGAAGTTCGAACAATTTATTTGCTACATAAGGTGGAACTTGGTGTTGTGTTCTGCAACTTTTCTATGTTGGAAATTTAAAGTGCGAAAAAGGCTTCCGAATGATCGAAAGAAGTTGATTTTTTCAATTATCGTGCAGACGTCGTTCGACAGCCGGGACATCACGGCTCGTCCGAATCGCGTTCGACTATTATGACGTAAATACGTCGAGAACGCGGCACCGAGAGGGGTTGGCGCGGTGCAAAAAAAAACACGGGGGCAGGTCAGCGAATGTTTCCTGTACGCAGCACGCGACGCCAGGCAATGAGAGGTCGGCGTGCCGGCGTGGGGGTGCAGAGAGGGACAACTGTCGACGACGGAAATGCAAAAGTTCGATTTATGCTCCGGTACATCGGCGTGTGCGTATGTTTGTACACTATATGTTTGTACGTATGTGTACACATATATGTATTTGTATATATATATCGCGCTTGCATATCAAGGGATGAAGCGTGAACGATGATGCATGATCGTTCCGCGTGCGCCCGAAACCCTCTGTCCCTCTTCTGTGTGTTCGATGCTTTTTTCCCCCCTCCCTGACCAGCATTCTATCAATGTTTCATAGATCGCGTGATACCCGGACGAAAAAGTACGGCCGAATTCCGACGTCGATAGCGCGGACAACCCCCTCCCCTCCCGGCCGGATCAAACCCACTCTCGCTGGGCCCGCAAACACGCCGGGGGTTCATCATAGTGATGCATCGTATCTCCCGGCAACGATAATACACGCGAGCATATCTAATATCCGCTCGCTCGCCCGACGATTCAAGATTTATACCCGCGAAAGGCTTCTGTTCTGTTTCGCCTCTTCCTTTTTTTCGCTCGCTCTCTGCACGGCTAAGTATGAAAATTGTTGCGAGCCTCGCGTGCAACTATCTGCGCAGCCTTCGGGAGCGAGTTCTCCCGACGGATATTCGGGAACATCCGGAGCCTGTTTTTATCAACCTTCCGTATGTCTTTGATCATTTTATTAACCTCCTCTTCGGGTTTGTTTGTCGCTCGCAGGACAACGCGAGCGCAGTTGATGCTTTTCTCGTAAGAAAATCTCTTCTTCGGAAGACGAAACGAGTTCTGAAAATGTTCTTTCTATAAAAGTTCCATGATCTTATCGTGGAACAAAGTAAATTTGTAATTCGCGTGCGACAGAGAGAGAGAGACGGATAAAATTTTATTCCAATTCGCTCGACGCAATAAATCCGATGATTCTCGATGCGTCTGGATTTCGCTGAAAAACAATGTTAAATGCGTTCCACTTTCGCGATTTCATCCGAACAGTAAAAGGGGATTGCAATTAAAATACGATAGAAGGGGGGCGGGGGGAATAATGAATACCGGAAAACGGGCATATGAAACGCCCGACGAGAGTCTCGGTGTGACGAACGTCGTCTGGAATTTTCGTGGAAATGCTCGATTCCGTGCGATCTGTCTTAATAGTTCCACGCTTCCGGCGGCAACATTTGTTTCGCCGTCATGAAGTTACACGGGCCAAAGCAGCAGTTTACACGTACCGCGGCTACGTAGTCGGCGAGCGCGCAGTATATTCATGCCAGGTTTAGCCGGGTTACCTCGCAGAGAGAAAGATACCCGGCCGGGATTGAAAATAAATTTCACTGAGAGCCTAACTCGTACAAATAGCTCCGTACTGATTTTAATGGCGGTACCACCGTTTCGGAGTCGGCGCCGTTTTATCACCGCTGTCTCGGAAGAAAGCTGACCGTTTAATGGAGTCCGGTGACATTCTTCAACGCAGATAAAGAACCGCCATTTTGCAAAATTGTCGCCGCAGTAGCCAGGGAATAATTAACATAGCAGTACATTACTATCGGACGATATTCATAGCGCGCGAAGATGGTGCTGTTTGTCTTCGAGATAAATCTCATCGATTCTAGATCTATGGCGCGCCGCCATTTTGTAAAATTGTCATCAAATAACCAGGGGACAATGAATGTTACATGTTTTCGAAATTGACGAAGAATAGCAGGCGCGCAAAGACGAGCACCGTGTTCGAGCTAAATCTCATCGAAACCAGAGAACTACAGATGTCATTCAGGTCATGAAACTGGATATAAAGCTGAATGGGTCCATAAAGCATGATATAGATCGTATTGGATCCGCGAGACAGTTCACAGTATATCAAGCTGGCCATATTGGATAGGCAGAGCTTGATGAAGATGTTATTCGATCCGTAGAACAAAGGATCCACAGGTGTCCTATTTAAAGTCGCGTCACTTCGATATTCATTATTTGCATTATTTCTCGCTCGGAACTTTTCGTAAATAATTTCGAACCGTCGATATACATTGTTCAATCCTTCTCCGAACAGTTGAAATAGCGGCACGTCATTTTTTGACGGATTTTCATTCTCGAGATTTCTATTCAGTATCCTATCAGAAGTAAGGTGGATTTTTATAATACCGCGTTAGAAATAGCACTTTGATTTTTTCCACATCAAGAAATTGCATCTTTCAATAGATCGTAGGCTCGTAACAAGATCTCGACGGATCCGAGCCGCACTTACCCGGCTCTATGGATGGACCGACATCGGTCCTGGACTTTATGGAGCCCGGTGCCATGCTCTATCGGTCCAATAAAGTGTTCGTCGGATTTTACGACCCGCGTAATGTCCGCGTAAAATTGTGTGCTGGTTTGTATTTGTTGGATTTCACGGATTGTAACTGTTATTGTCGTTAGCCTAATGAGTTGTTCCAGGTCGTTCCGCGAGTCATATCAATTATGCAATCCTTATCGGTAGCCATTAAAACTTCTCGCCGAATCGAATCTAAACCGGTAATATTATCCCGGGTGTCGTTTTACGGCACGATAGTCTTTGCTAACGGTGATTCTCTACCTGCGGCATAGAAGAGTCTCTCTAGTCGTTTCGGTGACTCTTTAGTCCACGCTGCGCTGGCTACCGGTTATCATTAGCGCGAGTGGGATCGCGTGAACAGTCGCTGCTGCTGCCGCGATTTCGCAGTCAGATGAAAACGGCACGCAACGTAACGCGGCGAATAAAACAAATCGGTAAGGCTTGGAAGGAGCAAACGGAAAACGAGGAAAGCGAGCACGACGTCCGGGCAATTCCTAGAACCGTTTGTAATTGCTTTTCAGCCGACGTTGAATGTTCTACAACGCGTAAAAACTTTATTCTCGTTGATAGAAAATTATGCTCGTTAGGGACGCGTACTCCAATCGCAACTTTTCCAGGGTCGTTGAACCGGGGAGATTCCAATCTTCAAATTCATGACGATTTGAAATGCGACGAAATTTTTTAAACAATTTTTTGCGAAATTTTGCATGTTCCATGAAGATTTACTTTCATATGTATCTCTCCCTCTGTTTAGGATCCCAGGCAGTTGCCAAATCGGTGATCGGCACCATTGCGAGTGCCGATAATCAACCGGTGCTTCATGATCTTTTTTATTCGGCAGCCGTTCGTAATTCGCGAGCACAGATTTTCGGAAAATTTTCGTTTTATCGAAACATTTTGGAACAACGCGGGTACTTTCGATGGCTATTAATAATACTGATACCATTGAAACAGTCGCGTCCGTCGCGTGGCTCGGTTCTTCCCGCGGCCCCCTGTCGCGCGTTTTTTTTTTTTATGCGTCCTCGATAATCCCTGTCAAAATCCAATCGAATATGGACGAGAAATTAATGGAATATTTTCGTTATCGGCCGGCGCACCGTACGCCGCGTTCGTAGATAGGAGGAAGAAGAGTGGCCGAAACGCGGCGAGGAACGAGAAACGAGTTTATGGAACCCGCGGGAGCGACGCTAATTGTCCCGCCCCCACTGTTTTCGGCGTACTATTACGTCCGCGCCGAATACGAGCGCGTTTTGTTTCCAGCCGCGCCTGTCGCATTAAATTAATATCACCGTCGCTAAAAAGCCTGAACGACTACGCACGAAACGGGCGCGACCGGCAACGCCGACTACAAAAGCGTTCGAATTTTAATAAACGATTGGCCCGCGAGCCGGTGATACACGGCCTCGAAACATTAACATAAACAAACACGTGCTAGCGCGAATCGACGCGCCCTTACCTTCGCGACTAAATCGATCTTCTCGCCGATTAACCTGCAATTTTATCAGCGGAACCACGCGTCTGTGTTTTGTCACGAAGATCACTCCCTCATCCCTCAAATATAAATCTTTCGTTAATCACCCCCCGGGGTAAGTCACCGGAGCCGGGATTTTCCGCAAATTTAATCTGCATTCCTTTCGCGACATTTAATCCACCGCGGCTGCGAAAGTTTTATACTCTCTTTTCCTTTTCCGCGGACTCGTTCGCGGCGTTTCGAGTCCTACGAACGAAATTCCCATCTAGAATTTCATCCGGCGACGGCTGCCGGTTTCCGTCCGTCTCGAACGATCGCGATAACGCTCGCTGTGAAATTCCATGTAACCGGCCGCGAAAAGAACCGGGGAATAAACGAGACACACCGAGCCGGAAAGTGAAACCCAGTAATTACGAAAAAACACGGGGCCCGCCGCGCCGCGTTGGGTCGGGCCGGGCCGGTCAATACGCGCCGGGGAGCAAATGCGTGAGATAACGCGTGCACATAACCGCTCGCGCTCGGACCCGGTGAGTTCGGCCGTGGAACGATAAGAAATGCCTTTAGTCTCGCGTGTCACGTTATTTCACGTCCCGTTTTGAATATTTATAAGCACCGTAGTACCGCGGAAAGCGGTAGGGAGGGGGAGGAGACCGCGTGCTTTTTCATTTCAAAGTTGCGGACCTATCGCGACCAGATTGGAGCGAAGATATTATAAGTGAAATATTAAATTTCTGTCTCCCCTGACTCCCTTTTAGCTGCTCACCTGTCGCGCGACGTCTAAACCACTCCCGTCGTCCCTTTGGACTTCCCGGAAACAATTAAACTGTTTTCCAACGTTTATCACAGTTTCTGGCTCGCGTAGATGCCGCACGTTTTTTTTCGTCAAAGAGCATCCCTCTTCGCGAGAGAGAGAGAGAGTTTAATATACTCCTTTTCAAGCCAAGTTACCCGTGACTCGTACAATAAATCCTCTTTTGTTATTATTATTATTATTATTATATAAAAAAGAAGATCAATCGTGTTCAACGTTTCGCAATTCAGTTTTTATGTTTACACATTGAATCGTAATTGCAGATCGTTTTATTTTCCAATCACATTACTGGTCCGGATGTACTTTCAGGAAGAACGACCAATTTTCACGTTTCACAATTTCAAATTTTCCTGCTGCCCTTCCGCGTTTTCTGAAATGTGGAATTTTCATGTTCCGCGGCGTCAATGGTTGGAAGCGCGCGGTACATTGAATTAAAATCGATAATTCACGAACGTCGAGGAACGGTCGCCCTCCTCTTTTCTCTTTTTTTAAATTCGCGAATTCGTGTAAAACAATGGAGCTACATAATAGCGTAATAATTTTACGCAGCGGTGTAAGAACAGTTGTTGGGACGCTCGAAATTATTACTAAGTACCTCGGAACATTCCGAGTCACACGTTAACGGGATTCAATACTATAATCCACTTACGGAATCTGTTTATATTCTGAATAGCAACCATAACTTACCAGAGAGCGGAGTTAGGGAAGCCAAATAAAGTACCCTCGCCGTCGCGTAAAGATCCCTCCCCGGAAAGTTATCCAGCTCGTTGCCGCATCATTGAACGGAATAATACAACGTGTTTTCCCGCGGCGGTTGTCACGCTGCTGCGGTTCCGATATTTATTCGACTTATCGACTCCTAATGAAATTTCCCGAATCGATCGCGGAGGCTAGGCCCGCGCGCGACAAGTGAAACTTCGCCACGGTTGCCGACAGATGGGAAAGCACACGCGACCACCTTGCACGCGATGGGGTAGAGAAAACATAGGGGGAAACGACTCTCCGGGACATCTTGCAGCCAGCAAACCTTAACCGCCGCCCCTCCAAATATTATTCCCCGGCAATCAAGGGTTCTTTAAAACTTTTTTTTTTCTTTCTCGAAGAGCTGACATCGCCCGGTGACAGTGACGGGTACATCAAGCCCTGAATATTTTTCTAACCTTTGGCGATTGCGGCGAATGCGTCGCCGTTTGTTTTCACAGAAAATAGCAGCGCAAAATTGAACAGACCCGGGACAGAAGGAACGAACGCCGTCCGGCGCGGAAGCCCTTTTCGAATATTTTCTTAACAATTTATCCGGTCGCGAACGATCATCGGAAATTGTTATATATGTCCTCCATTAGCCGGAAAAGATAAATACCCGGCCCGGCCATCCAAAGCCCATTTGCGGAAAGTTTTCGCGGTGGGTACACGCACGTGTACCTGTGGACAGAACCTCCGAGCAATGTGATGATTTTGTTTCAGCCACTTAACCGCTCTATTTGTTTCTTATTTTTAGTTCAAACTGTCCTACAGACGGGAATTTGTTGATTCGGAATTGTAACGGTTGGTCTCCATCTCTCTCTCTCTCTCGAACCGGAAAGCTTTATCTAATGCCTTTTATCTTTTGCCAAGTCGAGCCCCTGCTTCGCGAAGCAGAAAAAACAGCGGGAATATTTTTTTGTTTTTCGCTTCAAACATTGAAGTCAAGCGTTTCGGTATATTTATATTTTTCGAATCGTGTTTCTCGTTTTATGGCTGGAAAATTCGTTCTGGTCGAACGAGAATCCTTGTTGCGACTGCAGTTTTCTCAACTGTTATATGAAATTTCGTCATTTTCGAAAAATTTTAATCTTTACCGACCATAGATCGGGACAACAATTGTTTCTCGATTGTTTCTGGATTTTACGAAAAGATTATTTACTCAAAGTTTCATCATATCACAGGAGGGGGAGGGGCAGAGGCGAGGTACATCCGACGATTGTCTCCGAGTATTCTTTTCAGGAGATTCGAAGATCCTTCTCAAATACCTCGTCCACGAGAATAGACGTTGCGCGACGGACAATTTCGCCGTGCCGGATCTACAAATAAACTGGTCAAATCTTGTATACAGTTTATCAAGGAATAAACATGGATACCCGGAAATGCAATAAGTATGAAAGAACCGGTTCCTCCGGCGCAAGGAAATTGTCCTCGGTCCCGGAGGGTTACGGCGGCGCGGCGCAGCGCGGGGTTCTCGAGCGCAAGGCGCAGGATCGCCGCGTACTGTACGCGATACGCCGCCGCGCCGCCGAAGCGGCTACTTTATTAATGCGAAATCGCTTAATCCGTTGAACAGAGATGGCCGGAAGCTGCGCGGAAGGCCCGCGGTGTTCCTTTATTTACCGTCCGGTAACGTTAATTCCCCGGAGCGATCTTTTTCCACGGCGTTGTGCGCGAGCGAGGCGGCATGGCATCGATCGGAACCGGACTCCTCGCGGTGGCAGCGCAGCGCGCGCATCATCATCATTCGTCAACATTATTCACGGTCACGATACACGCTCGTAACACCGTAGCGAAGGAAGGGCGAGGACGAGTGGCGCGCAACATCGTCTAACCCTCGGCGAAGGCGAGAGTCCCGCGTCGGGCCGATTAAATTTCACGCGGCGGCCAGGAGAAACATGTTTCGGACGGTGTGCGAGGGGGCTCCCGGGGTGTGAACCCGTCGCTTCCCTGGACCATGGCCTCCCATAGCCTCCTCGGTGGTCGTAGACAGCCGCAGACCCTCTGCTCTCTCTCTACCCTCATAGCACCGTGGCTCTGCCCCATGACGCAGCGTCGGCTTCCACGTGAACCCGGCGTAATCTCTCGAGGGCGTGGACGTGTCTCGTGAATGGATCCACCTGCCGGAACGTTATTGTCCGCGGCGATGAAACCTTCCTAAAACGTCGGCTTATACCCTGGATCATCGATAATTCCCCTACCTCAAAGGAACGCGACCAGTCATTTTTCGGGTGAACGATACGCGAGAGCCCTTGCACAATGCCCACGGATAGGGTAATTGTTTACATCTGCGAATCCTCGACGACTCCGACCAGAGCGGATTATATCTTGTCGGGATCTTGCCAGGCTAGTGTCCACAGTGCAGACTCTACACACTGTCGCTTGGATTTGCGATTTTGCTATGGAAATTGGTTTTCTACTCGGAACGTTCGCTTCGGTGTTGTAAAAAAAGCGAAGCTCGCGTGAGAATTCTAAAGTTTTTACGATGACGAAAAGAACGCTCGTAAATTCCAGGGCGTCGTATTGAATTCCAGTTGGCCATGGATTCAATGCATGTTTTCTTGATTTTCGTCCAGTTTTTTTTTCGTCTGTTATAGGAAAAACACATTCCGCTCTCTCTCTCTCTCTCTTTCTCTCTCCAGCGACAAGGCATGGGAATTGACAATTTTGGGTAGCACCGCTTTACCTCGAACAGTACAATAGCTTCCGAGAGTTTCTATTGACTTTCTCGGTCGATTTTGTCGCCGAGTGGCACGTTTGTAAAATCTGAGTACTACTAAAACTTGTCTCATATATGTAAACTCGCACTGCTCTTACTTCTTTTTCGCTTATTATATTTTTATTCGGTGATTTACCGTTCGAAGTAACATTACCAATAACGATAGAAACTTTGTTCTCTATAAATAGCAGCCGGGATGGCAGTATCGAGCTAACGTTTTACGACTACGGAATAATCGTTCATTTTATGGAGGAAGCCCCACTTCATAGACTGACAAGCGAAGTGTCCGATATAAAACTCGAAGCTTATAAAGCGCACTTTTTGCATAAACTTATATCGGCAGCCACTTTAATAAGCAATCCTCATCACGACCTGGAAACGGAGCACAAATTATACGTTGATTTCTACGGATAATGTTGACGTCGAGTAGACTTCATTTAGAATTCCTGACAGAGGAACGTTCATTATTTACATGCGAATCGTAATTAAAAATAAATTAAACCATATCTCGTCCCTTCTCCATTACAATTCCTGTCCCGGTAATTCATCGACGTGCTCTTTAAAGTTTCCGTTTCAATGGCGGAACACTATGCGAATTACGCGAGCTTCGAATTTTATTTTTACAGGAATTCGATTTACAATCAATAGAATTCCAACCAGTTTTTAATCCAAGCGAGATGAAATTTTATTGATTTAACTCTCCAATTATTATTTACTTTCGCGATGTCATTATATTAATTCACAACGTTCGCGAGTGGAATTTGTACTATGCAGCTACGAACTTCCGAACAATGCTCATCGCCGACAATGTATACCATCGAACAAATGTTTACGCGCCTTGTGCTCCCTACTTGTATATTACTTCGTATTGTTATTTGAAGCAAATATTTGACCCCGGAAAACGTCACTTCATTTCGCTACGGTTTACCGTCCTCGTAATAGTTTATTTGCTATATTCGTTTAAAATCATCGACCCTGCACGACACAGCGGATCGAAACATTTTCGTCGTGACCGAATCCACAATAGAATCGGAAGCTTTTAAAAAATCGGTCGCTTAGCTTACCAATATTATTCGGAGCCACTGTATAAAACAATTATCATGGCCTCCCCGCAGGCTGCCCAAATGTTATTTTTCAATTCGCGCCGAAAGTCGACGCGCGCGAGACAGGACCCGCGAAAGGGGTTGCAACCCCATCGGCGAACGGGCCAGGTCCTCGCCGATAGCTGCGGACGTTTTGAATAATTCAATGAGAAGAACTAATTGTGTTTATGTAAATGGCGAGTAGGGGAGGTCGCGCGGGATGGAGAGGAGAGCGTTGTGCTTGATTTCCCAAGGATGCGGGATGTCTAGATAAGACGCGGCGTTCGAAGGGGGTTGAAAACGGGGGTGGTTGACGGGGCCGTATCGGCGCCCCATGGAGCTTGAAAAGTTGGAAACGCATCGGTTCGTTGGAGGAGGGGGGCACGCGTGTTTCCATGCAGCCAGAGCCACGAGCATATGCAGCCGCCCCTTCGCTATTTCACGGACAAGAGATCCCGCCCCTTGATTAAGCCAAACATAACCTCCGAGGGATTATCTAAATTGCTTCGTGAAAATGAATTAACGGTGCCCGTCGATGATCGCCGTCCCTCCTCACCCTTTCTCTTTCGTTGTGGATGTGCCGGAGATTAGAGAGCCGCCCGATCAACGATAATGATAACTAAAGGGTAGTCGGCCGGCACTTACGATTCCGGCAATACGCCGCGCGCATTTCAATGCCGAATAGGGTGGTGTCGGCGAGGACGTTATTTTTCCAGTGTTTTTTACCCGCGAGAGCGAAGGGGCGAATCTTCCGTTGGGATTTCTCGCAGCTTCCAACCCTCGTGGAAACCGGTCCTTACGTCAGCACCAAAAATTTTCTGCGATGTTCGATAATGATAATTTGTCCACGAGGACGCGTCAGCCGAATTTTCTCGAACCCGATTTTCACCAGCAATACCGGGCAACACCGTGCATGGTAACGTAAGCAAACACGAGGCATTTCGAACGGTCTGTAGGCAGGGGACTCAATTTAGATAAGCACTTGCGGAAGCAAAGAATAACATAAAGAACAAGTCCTGAGCTAATTGCTGACGCCGCTGTGGGTGGCGACGTTTGTACCGGCAAGTTCATAATCTGCAACGAGCGTTTCTCTTTTCCCCGGGAAAACCCTCTTAACGCTTCTGCATGGGAGGACAAGCGCGCGGCGTTTACTGTGTGCAACCAGCTCGCGGCCACCGTCGGAGCCGCAAGAAACCGCTGTAAGTGCATTGTCTTGTAAAAAGAGAAGCCGGGCGCGGGTTCAATTAACTTAATGCAAATTGCCTGTCGTAACCATGCTCGCGCGGGCGCGCCAGTCGAAAAGAAGAAAGGAAGACCGGCCAGAAAAAACCACGCGAATCCCCTCGAAGGTGTTTTCTTCGCGCGGGCAAACGGTGATCGGGATTGTTGTTCCACGGTGTTATTGATATTCTTGCTCGCGGGAACACGTTCCAATGGGCCACCATACGAAACCAGGGAATTTTTACCTAACCATAAATAGTTTTAATATTCTTGCCTGCTAAATTCTGTGTTGTTTACAATAATTGAGCTACTGTAGATAGGTAATTTTTGTACTATCTTTTAGTTTATCGATTACAACGGCTCTGGGGAATTGAATATTTCACTAGCCAGGCGAAGCCGATATTGTTACATTAATATTTATGATTAAAGTGAAACGAAGCGGTTCTAACATGGTTTCAGCCGCATGCGAATGAAAATACCATGTTTTCGGTGGTTAATTGAATTTATCCCGTATAATTAGATATTAAATGAAATTAATTTCAGATCACGTCATATTGTCGCAGAAATTCTAGAAATAGATATTCAAACTATAATTTGGAATATGCTTCCCAGTATAACAATTACATCTACTAGAACACCTATGGAATAGCAGTGTGACGAATATGTTTACCACATTAGCAGATTTCCAGCACGGGGCACGTACCGATGAGATTTAGCGCCTCCTCAGGTACTCGCAGGTGTCTGTTTGATCAGATGTTTGTCTTTACAGGTATCGTAATTATCCCTGAATCCGTGAAGAGACACGCGTCGCAACGAACGACTCGTTAACGTTGCTAACAATCCGAAAACGAGTCGAGGAGGTCACGTATAATTTTACCAAGCGAATCGATTATTTCAATAACTATCGATAACGGAATCGAAGTACCGAGTACGGGCATTTTTACCGAAGAACCAGAACTTCATAACATTTATGACAACGCTATCGATAGGAACAGTTACAAAGCATGAGAGATATCGGGAAAGACGTTTTCCAATATCACCTTCCATTCAAACATATCACACTACGCGAAGAAGCAAACATCTGTCATGGTTTTCCCCGTGAATTTGACGTATGAAATGCATTCGCATAGCGGAACGTCAGACAAATTGATTCTAAACTAGCGGAATACAATTTTTAAATGTATTCCCTACCGCGAACATGGAGAAGCAGTTCCACTAAATATCGATCTCTCCGCTGCACACTTTTCAAACATACCATTGCAATTTTTACAGTTCTGTAAGGTAGGATTGATCTTTAAATTTTCACTTAAATTATACAATTAATTTTAAATTTGTAGATCAAACCTCTTCAATTTACTTTACTTAACAGTTCGTCGCAGTGTAAAATTGTTGTAATCGCGGTGTAATTTAAGGCGCCTTCGCTGTTGTACAATATGAATTCCCATTTTCTCTATTTCGTTTACGCTCCGTCGGGGAAGATAGTTGCAGGATAACAAGGATTTTGTATATCTCAGTCTATATATTACTGTTTAAGCTTAAAAGTTTCGGTACACACGATCAGTAAAGTACTCCTAAACTTGTGTTGTTGTTGTTCTGTTAATATTCCAAGTTTCTTGACCTACATAAGCGAACAAGGGAAATGTCGGAATAATTTCTATTAAACATACTCGCGCTTGACAATCTCGCGCATCCGTGGAGAAAATATTCTGTTTGCTTCTATACGCGAGCTGCCGTAATTGATATTTCATGGCGTAGAAGTAAGTTTCTTTAAAAAAAAAATACACGGTTCTTCCTTTATACTTATAATGTTCTTCGGCTGTAGTGGATTCCAAGAAATTCAATTATGACCGCGTAGTTGTAGGGATTGTTTTCATCACTGTAATATCACCGATGACCAGCAAAGAAAACAGCTTTGTACTTTCTGCGATTGGCCGGCGATGCACCGAAATAAATACGCAAATAATGCAAGCGATAAAGGTAATTCCAGTTTTATTTTCAAGCCTACCATAATTTTGTTGGTAGAGCCTGCTCGCCGTAGCATTACAGCAAGTATTCGGTATATAGCTAAGGGATTAAAAATATTATTGCGGTTAGTAGTCCGCGGCTGAATCTAGATTACAAACTCGGTAAGCGTATCCGAAGTTTACATTCCCGCAGACGCCGTGCCGCGCCGCCCCGCCATTACCCTAACGCAGTGAACGTGCAATATTCTGGTTATAATGCTATCCAGCGGATTGAAAAAATCCGTCAAAGGAAGAGACTCAAAGAAAGCGAAGGGCCGCCTTTGCGACCACGCACGTCCCTGTTTTCGGCTCGATTCCGATGGAAGTCCCACCAGACACAATCCTCCCCTTTCACAGACGAACGCGCGCGACCGCGTCACCGTCATCTCTCCGCGGCGTCCCGATCGACAACATATACGCAACTCGGATGAATTACGTCGACGGAGATGACGCGACAATTGTGAATTCGCAACACAATTTTTCAGACACCCGGTAGAATAATTAGTAGACCTGTGTGCAAAATGAAAATTTTCTTCGTCAATTACAAGACGCAGAAACCATATAACGCTTTCTTTTTAGCAGCAGTCTAATCATTAGACTATTTAAGCGTTTATGGCAACACCGACCGAGTGAAAAATAAAACTAAATTTAAACAATTTTCTTACCACTCGATTTGATTGCTACTTGATGGCGGCTGGTAGAAAAGATGGCCTTCGAATGCCGGCACGCGAGTCAGTTAATTCGCTCGAAGGACTCTATCGTTTCTTGGTCGGGTAGCGTGATCGGGAAGCACCCGATCCCCCTGGTTAGGCGGAGAAGATTCCCCCGACGTCAATTAATGAGAGCTAATTACGAGGCTTAGCCTCTCCGCCTGCGGCCGTGAGGCACTCCGAATCGTCCCTCCTTTTCTTTCGCGAGCGCTCTTAATTACGCAAAAATACGTCTCTACGATTTTTCACTGTGATTCATCATTTCGCCCGGTGAATAACGGGCCGGGATCCGTCCGCGCGGGGAATTTGCTCGGCGAATAAATTTTGTTGACGGATGAATCGCTATTTTTGTGCCGACGCGACGTGTCCGATAGTCTTTGATAGACGCTGGGTACGATTTTGGTACCGTGCGAATTTAATCAACCCTGACCAGATTAATTTGTAACCCGCTGCTTCAGAATCTTGAGGGTTGTGTGCTTCTCTAGCAGAAAAACAACGTTTTATTTACGTCTCAAAAATATCTTCGCTCGTGTCTGAAGCGAGAGAGTTAAGAAGGGACTGCTTATGTCGAATTCTCGAAAAATGTAACCCCAACGGAGCGCGTCAAAGCCGCAGTACAGTCGAGAAGATTTTTTTTATTCCGTGTGCTATGCGCCGACGAAGTGGATTTCTATTTGCGTAAAAACTAGGCTGCCTTTTTGATTGATTAAAACAGAAACAAACACCAAGCGTACACACTTAAAAAGTTATCGTGAAACACAGTTTCAATATTTTTATGGACGACTGGTCATCGTAGAAGCACACAACCGTGCAACAGAAACAATGAAATTTGATGAAATTCCTTTGGACGAGCGACACGCGTTGTAGTTTGACGAATGAACTTTTTCAGCAGGAGAGGTTCATCGTTTCCGAAGGCTAACGGCGGACCGGATCCGACCGATAACAACGGGAATAACGATGGTAATACGATGACTTGCTTGCAAATCCACCGGGCGCCCTCTTCCTCATCCTAGGGATCGCTTTTCATCTGGTAACGTGTAATCCGAAATGGCGTGTGTTGCGCTCCCGTGTCCAATGCAATATACTCACGCGCATACGCCGCCGCGTACACCATACAGGGAATTATAAATGGGCGAAGCCCAGCTGCCGGATGGCACTCGTGCAAAGCCAAATCGAACGGAGACACGCGACACTTTCTCTCTTACACCGGTTCCCTTATTCTCGCCTGTCCGCCCTTCGTTTCTACTCCATTCTTCTCGATGGCGCTCTCCCGGTCACTTTTAACGCGGCGGCGAAACATCGCCGGCAAAAATCGATTTTCTCGGTATCCGTTCCCTTTGTCGACGGTAACGGATTAAACACGTTTTTTACCGTCGCGTCGCTGTGCGAAGACAACACGCGAACAACGCGACTGCGAGCGCCATCGATACACGCGAAAACTTCCGGACCGAAAATTTACTTGTATCGCGTACAGGCGTTGTTTCCCCTTTATCCCTTCGTAAAATTTTTATCTACGCGTTCTTCGCACCTTTCTGATTAAAATGATACCGAACGCTATACGAGAATTTTTTCCTGTAGTTGATGAAAAATTCAGTAAACTGATTAGATCTTTCAATCAGCATTTTACTATGTATTTTCTTCGATTGATCCTGGTGAACTGGTCCAGTGGCACAAGAATAGTATTTTCCGGATTCGAGCAATTACCGTCGACTCTTCTAATAATATTATTCCGGAGCAGTATTCGGAAAACAGTGTATGTTTCCGTAGATGATCATTGCTCAAAACGATGTCGATATTTCAATATTTGCCGAGCTATATTTTCCTTCGATCTGCTATTTTTTCGTTCGGCAGCCTGACCCGCAGACCCACGCCGCGGCTCGTCGTCTAGAAAAACATCCCCAATAAGTGAATCGTGGAAACAAACGAAACCAATATTCTTCCGTCAATTTCGCGCGGCCGGTAGATTTTCGGATTCGCTCGAAAGTTCTTCGTTCTTTTTTCTCTGTTCTGTGAAAATGGGGCGCGAGGGGAGGATTGAACTGGCTGGAGCGAGAAACGGAGCAAATCGATTTCGGTCGCCGGGGTTGCTTTTACAAAGCATTTGAGGACCGCCGGTACAAACTCGCCGTCGCGAAAGATTAACTCCGCCCTTTTAATGTTTTTATAGAGGTGATTAACTCTGCGCGCCAACCCCGATCTCCACGGACGACAACCATCCCCCTTTTCGGGGCATCGGAGCGCTGCACCTCGCCGCGCCGCGCCGCGCCGGACGCATGGTCTCTCTCGCCACTCGATGCAATTGCAATTGTGCACGAGTGTCGAGTGCCATTTCGAAATTGTCGTTGCGTTCGCGCCCATTAATCCTATAACCGACGCGCCCGGATAGCTTAAGCGATATTGCTTGATCGCGGCGTTAAAGAGTCACGGGCGATTACTCTCACGCTCCTCTGTCGAGGAGGAGAGCACGTGGACCCGTTCGAAGGGGTGGCTCCAAAGGGGAGCTTATTCGTTCTTACCCGAGATCACCGTACAGATAGAGAACGGTGATCAGCGACCTGACGTTTCAATTTAAATTTTGAATAATCAAGCGCTATCTATCCTTCAGGTTGCCGATCGGATGAATGGGGAAGCGGATGGGTTCTCTTCCTGTCTCATAATTCAGTGTATTTATTTGTTTTCTTAATAGAGATATTTTCGGACAACTTTTACCCTTTACGGAGGCCTAAGAAAACCACCCCTGTATTATAATAACGTCTATTACAGCTTCCAAAAATAATTGATAAATAGAATATCAATTCTTCTGCTTATAAGAAATGATGAATGACAAAAGAGGACTGCCGTTGCACACGTGAAATAATTCGGTAGGGTTTAATATGAAAGATTAGGGGCAAATATTTTGCCAGTGTCCAGGATCGAGCACGCTCGTTAGCCTTCACAGACGGTTCAACCGCTTCCGTGCGAATTAATAACCGCCTCATTAGGAAAATGAACGAAATTTACAATTTTATGCGGAACCGGAGCTCTTTCCCCGGAATTCTGTTCGCCGCGATCCGCTCGCGGAAGAGTTTGCTCTTGACGGAAGCCCTTATCACGGAGCATAGACCCTGAAGCACACTCGCTGGCTATTTTTCGCCCGCGGAACTCACCGCCGCCGCGCCATCGTCGTCATTCCCGTAGACGGCGCTGTTTCGCGGTGCCGTAATCACGACCTTAACCTCCCGAAAGCTACGGCCGAATATTTCCACGGCTGACGGTTAATATGCTAAACATTCCGTGCGGAGGAGGCCTACAATGCCAGCCCGGGAAAACCATCGGTCCCTTTTTGCGGGGAACTAATGGCGGGACATTACGGTACCACGGAGGATACCCTTCGCGTAACCATCCCTGAAATTATCGTCGTAATTACGCAGCGCGTGTCATGAAAGGCGACGTCCTGATACGAAAGAGAGAGAGCTCGTCAGGGTCGCCGGACGAAACACCTTTCACCCCCGTTATTTTCTTCCGCTGTAAAAATTAATCTTGATACGCTGACAAACATTGTCCACGGCCGGAGTTATTATGCGAGTACGACCCGCGAATTACCGGTTCGTTCGGTACACTGGTCGTCGTCCTCCTAGCCTTCAACCTTTCTGGAAGGGAAGTTGTAAATTTTTTTTAATCGAGTAATTTTGATCATTCTGTATTATTCGAATACGGGAATACGAATAATTTTTCGCACAGTGCGTAACAGAATTTTGATTTCCCTAAAACATTCTGTATTCCGCGTTACATGCTATTTTCGGTTTTTACAACGAACGTTCAAATAATTCCTTCAACAACCACATTCACGGATTTCATCGAATATATTTTTTTTTGCCAGAGGTACCCATTTCAAACGTTCGGATTTCGTTTTCATTTATCTTTCCGTTTTATGAAAAACGTTTTTGCTTTTTTACCATTTCCCGATTGTACGCTATATTTACCCCGTAAATTCGATAGTGGAGAACGCTCGTATAATAAATATTGTACGCATCTTACCACCGCTTTTAAACGTTTCATTTTCCGTTTCGGTCTCACGATCAGTCAGACTCCAGCCAGACAGGGGGTTGAGCTTTTCGAGACTGCTCCGCGAGAAAAAAGGAGAGACGCATAAATTGCCCGGCATAAATCACCCCCGGAGAAAGGGTAACCTTCTGACCGTCCGATGACAGTGAATTTATTCGAGTTCCCTCATTAACTGCGATATTTTCATATTTCCCGAAGCCGGGAGATCGCCGACGTGAAAACGGCCTTTCTTCTGGCGTGGCGTGGATAAATTATCGTCACCTCACGGATCGTGTCCCCGGACCACGTGTTGGTCTGGGTATCTCGTGTGATTCTTCTCCAGGGATCGGGTTTCGTAATCTCGCGCGTGTACAGGACCTTTCATCGTACCTTTCTCCGGCGACATGATTAATGGACGCCGGTCGTTTCATGCTCGGACAACAACCGGCCGCTGCTGTTGCTGCTGCAACATTTTCGGACATCGCCGCGGCAGCGCCGTGATTCTTGCGAGACGGAATTGGAATAGTTTGCATGCGTGTCTCTAAACAGCCTTGGAAAATGATTTATCAACGGTGGAAGATGAACGCGATTAATGTTGACGCGAGAGATACTCGATGGAACGAGCTCCGCGCGCTCCGAGCCTTCCCCGATTTACATTCACGGACTCTCTTCTTCTTCTTAGTCGGTTTCTGTTTCGTAATTTCCCCTTCGTGAAAAATGACGGACGCGTGAAGGCAGGAAATTAAAAAATAGAAGAGCTAACGCGCATACGGATAGTGCGCGCACCGTGTTTTACATAATTCTGCACGGTGAATTTTGAAGAACGCGAGCTCCAGGTAGACCGCGCGGATGTTGCGGATTTACGGTAATAACGTTTCAGAAAATTCGCCAAAATTTTTGTTTAATCTCCGCGGACTCTTGCTGCCATAGAGCAATTTTCTAAGAAAATTCCAGGGACTCCTTCTTTCCGTGACTCTGACAAGTCGGCAAAAGTAGTATTTATTTTTTTATCATGAACCCAGAAAATCCGCAGTCTATAAATCACGTTTGCTGTACATTACTCTCTGAGAATTATTATTCGCGGAAAACAATTTCATGTCTGGCTATATTATTTAAATTCTTCCGTTTAAAATATCGTATTTTATGTCCAGACTCGGACCGGCGAATACATCGTAATAAATTATTATTTTTGCAAGCCCGTGTCACGCACGTACTGCAAGATATTCAAATAACATTGAATCAGCTTCTGCAGGTCTCCGGATTTCATACGTAACGCATAAAGCACGATACGCTTCAAAAAGAATACTTTATTGGCCAAAAAATGTATAATGTCGTAAAGGGAATTTTTGATAAGATGTAACCATGAGCGCGTTAGCTTCTCAGCTATGTAGACACGTGGGATTTATCAATTGCCTAATTAACGATACGAGCAGCTGAGCTGGGAGTACCCTCGACTTAATTTTTCACCAAAAATTCCCAAAAAAAAAGAGTGCGACTAGAACACCGAGGGTGCAAAATCCTCAGGAATTATCCTATTTACCAACACAGTTGTTAATTCAATGTTATTCACCGAACACAACGAAGCCCGGCGGAAACGTTTCCGCTCGGTGTGCCGGCGTTGAACTAAGTAATCAATCCACTTCGCCGTGAAACGTTTCCATTGGTGTCGTCAAACGGGCGTCTCGTCGCTACCCCTCGAGGGTCTCGTCTGTGGCTCGACGACGGCGAAATTTGCGCGCGTTTCACCGACAATTCTGCCGCGTTACAGCCGCTGCCCTGCCGAAAGAGCGTGAAAGTAGAGAAAAAGTAAAAAGGAACATGCCGCGGGGAAAGGGTAGGAGAAAGATTGACGGTAGAGGTGGGTCGGTGGAGGAATGTAGGGGTTGGTCGGGGCCAGGGGAACGGCGTGGCAGAGGAGGGACGAGAAAGGAGAGGCCACAGGAGGAAAGAAAGAAAAGAAAGGACTTCAAACAGTCGCTGCATAATGCATCGGCTGGCTGGCGCGCAGTATCCAGCCGTTTCTTCCCGCGCAACCCCCTTCGAAATAAAAAGCTTTTCCGCCTAAAGGCTAACTTTCGCCGGCAGGTACGCTGACGCCACCCCTCTCGGCCGTGGGCACTTACCCGATGGAACCACTCGTTAGCCAACGACTCAATGGAGCCACACGTATATCTTGAGGGCTCACGCGAGAAGGGGATTGCGAACCACCACCACCACCACCACCACCCCCCCTGCGAAAGAGCTGGTTTTCCAGGCACATATTAGACCCGATGCGCATATCGGCGCGAGCTCGCACAACGTGACTCCAATATACCTTTGAACACCGCGGCCGAGCGCGCGCGCACTTCCTCCAACCCGACCGTATTTGCGTCGTGTAATCATCGATAATTACGGCAGAATGACGGGGGCCGTTCTTGCCTTGCGATACGCTCGTTTTGCTTCGACGTATCATTTTGTCATTATACGCTCCCGTGAGCCATCGCGCCCTGTATCAGGGACGTCACCCGCTCGGAAACCGGCCCCGGGACCAGACCGAGTTCTACGAGATAATTAGCCGCTTCAAATATTTGACGTGCGTCCAGATATTCCGCGCGGAAAATATGCGAAAACTGGAGTGCGCCCTACTAACTCATCGATCGCGTGCGTTTGTGCTCCGTGCGATTCTCCGAACGAGAGGTCGAGTTCCTTTTTTTGACGAACTGTCCTTTAATCCCCCAAATTGAGATTCAATCGCAATTCTTCGGTATTTTTTTTTGGAACATTATTCAAATTGTTCGGTGAAACTTTTCATTGAATTTTTATATAATCTTCAATGCACAATGGTATCGAAGAAAAGAAGACAAAATCGAAGTTGTACCTCTAGTTTGAGGTACGATTCGACGATCGCATCTTGTTAGCTCTGTTCCGATGAAGCTGAAGACTTCGAGATCGAGCGAAACGAATGGAGGAACACTTTCCGGGAAAAGTTGGCTCGCGGCACACGGCGCGACGGGTTCGCCGAAAATTCACAATTCGGCCACTTGAAAGTAGTGAGAAGCAGCGGCGCATCCACCTACTTTTCCACTTTCTGCTGGAGCGTCCGTGCCGCGGACTCGCTAGAACTTTCTAATTCCTATCTCCACACCAAATTCATAACATGCAATCTAAACTTTTCTCCGGTGTAAAGAGCGCTCGGTGCTTAATGGGTACTTATTACCAGGCCCGGAGACTCCGCAAGGAGTTCGTACAGAACGTGTTAAAAGTGGGACTGTAGAATCTTCGCAATCAAATATTTTAGTTTTCTTCGTCCGGAAAGGATCGATGTCCTACGAGACCCAATCTCAAAGAACTCATCGTCCCTTCGTCATCCGAATAATTCCGCTGCATCTGGGTCAGGCAGCGAAATTCTGTCGGCGCGGCGGTCAACGAAAGTAAAGGGTCCGGTGGAAAGAAAAAAACAATTACAAAATGGAGAAGTCGCGTGTGTATTATTGAACGTTCAATATCGTGCCCGACAAACGGCCGTATTTCACCGGGAACAATACGTGCCTCTCCGGTCCGTGCATTATACATTTCGCTGCATCCCGGCCCGTGCAAGGGGTTAATATTTCAAGGCGCTCATAAAAGCTTCAAGGTAAAGAATATCTTGCCGGGGGAATCAGAAAATAAGGACGAGGACGAGGAGGGGTACGGCGATCCTGTAGGCGTGGGTGGTGGGGGGCATGGTCCTTGGTTCGATGATTTCCTTCGGCTGGAGAATGGGGGGAGGGGTCAGTGTCGACCGAAGAGGGTTGTCGAGGGCGAGGTCGCGCATAATCTAATTTGCCGGCACTCTGCCGGCAGTGTTACCGGTTTCGCGCCGATGTTACGCCACCTCTGACAAGTCTCCACCCTCGGAGACTTCGACGAGCCGTTGCAGGGTCGCCGGAGCGGCGATCCCTCGAGTGCAACGGCAACGCATTAATAGGCGCGGTACACGCGCATAATACGCGCGTCCATGCGAACGTAGGCGCACGCTTGTCTAACCCTTCATAAAGCAGCCACGCCGGCCCTAACCTTCTTACCAGGGCCCTGGCAAGTGCCCGGAACCCTACCGGCTCCGAGGGTGAATCTCATCGTGGCTCTGTTCTCTCTTTCCTTTTCGCTACTCTCCCTCTCTTTCGCTTTCACTGCCACGGAACCGGCTTTCTACACGATTCTCGCATTACCATGCTGACCTTCCGTATTTTCCACGGTCCGCTATTAGTTAACGAGCTATCAAAACATTCCCGGTGTGTTTATCGTACGCGATTACTCATTGCCTTCCGCCGCGGAATCGCGAACATTTCCGGGAGAGAGCTCGAGTATTGATACAGCGGCTCCTCATTGTTGTCTTATTCTGCAATCCTTTCTCCGAATTCTCGCCGGCTTTCCAAGTGTTTACCGAACGAAAGCGGTCGGGCTTTGTGTTCTAATATAGATTAATTTATATAATAACGATAATATTAATAAACGAATGAACGAATCAACAACGAATCGTAGAGAAAAATTTTACTAGTTCACGATCTTGTCACGATTGGCGCTCAAGTGACTCTAACCATTCAAATTATAATGTTAACGCGCGCAAATAACGAACTTGTTGACGCGAGTAATTAGGTAACCCGCGCCACCGGCATGCAAAACGTGTGCTAGATTAATAGGAAGCGAGTGGTTTATTAAAATTCGCGTCACGAGCGAACAAGCTAACACAACCAGTATTCAATTTTATTTCGCCAAGTTGATCTGCATATTTTACAATTATCAGAGCAATAGTCAGTTCATCGCATCGGAACGGTTTATTAATTTGCCGATCGGTCGAGAATGGTTCGCGAGAAGCCTGAAATAATCGGGATTGTTTGTAACGATACACCGTCGAACGTGGAAATTTCGGGAAAAACTAGAAATGCGAATATAATATGGGTAGAATCATTTTACTAAAATAGCGGGAGAAATGTATTCGGACCGTAGCGTGGGTGGAGAGGGGGCGTTGTTGTTCGATCGGGACGAGCCTCGCAAATGGTTATTTACCTTGCGCACGGCGAAATTGTAGAAACAAACGGTGCCGGGGGCGCGGAAGTAATAAATATCTTGTTGTAGCGAAATGTAAATAGGATATTAAATATTACCAAACTGTTGCTGATGCGTCTGTCGGAGTTGGGCGGAGGGGGAAGCGGTGTCGTTTCCATCCCCCCGCGCGACGCCGCCATTACGCGGCTCGCGAACGCGCGTAACAATGTAATTTGAATAACCGCCCTAATAAATGTCTGTCGAGCCCGGAATTATATCTAACGTGTACGAGAAAAAAGCAAACGCGAAGCATTTCCCGGCGAGAAAAGGGAGACGAAGCGTCGTCATCGTCGCGGCGCGGTGCGTCGCATAGCGTCGGTTCGGCGGAGCATTTTCTCGAGTATCGAGTTACTCCGCGAGGAAGAACTCGGCGAATTCTCATGTCCATTAGCGCGGAATTTTTCTTATAAATATAAATAAGCGTATCGCGACGGGAAAGCGACCGACGGGAAAATGAGATGCAACACCGAGAGAGCGACACCCCTCCCCTCGGCAGCGGAGCGCGTCCCATGGGCCCCCACGATACCTACCCCCGTGAACGAATAAATTATCCAAGCGCGAGACTGCCGTTCGACGGCTGAAAACGTGCAAGAGTGCGCTAATTAAATTTGGACGTGCATTACCGGATGACTAATGGCGGGCCCGCGTCAACCTGTTCCTAATCGTGACGATCCGCCATTTTCCACGGCGACGACACCCTCCTGGCGATATTTGCATCGACGCACTGTTACCTAAAATCCCTGCAGACGAACTTTCCACGTTCGCCTGGCTGTTCGACCGCTCGTCCCCGTTCCCTGGACTTCTTCTGTCGAGACGGAATAAAAATTCAAATTGTTTTGCAGCTATTCGACAATTCTAAATTAGTTTTGTTCTTGGCTAATAAAATACGGCATTGTAAATTAAACGTATAATTTCTGACCTCAAGTGGCTCCATTTCAATCTGTATTATGTACATTTGCAATAAATCATAACCGAATCCATAGAATTATAGTATCGTTATGGTTTCCGCTGAATGATTTCATATTATAATTTAATAAATACGAAATTCAATGCGATCGAATGTATTATTGGTTATCATTTATCCGTTGAAAGTACTAAAAGCGGCCAGGGAATTTTCAAACATTTCGAACGATTTATATAAGGGCGGTAGAAAAATCCGGAGCAATATTTACCGGAGCCGGTTCGGCTCCCGGAAAAGAAGCCGGAAAAAGGAGAAGAGCGCAGAAAGCCCATAAAAATTTACAACAATACGCGGCGCTAATCTCGAAGGATTTATGGGCCCGAAAAAACGTTTTAAGTCCGACATATTGTTCTGTATATTATATAAAATAATATTCTCCGAACTCGATGCCGAGGGATCCGGGCTTAATCGGATAATGTAGCGCCGCGCGTACACCGAAGCCATGAAATTCATAATTCACCGGGTGAGCCTATCGTTTGGTCCGTGCGAGCGGAAAGGAAAAAAACATAATAAAATAAAAAGGAAAACAGAGAGAAAGAAAAAGTAGCCCGAAATTCCGTCGAGTGTAATTCTTCACGCTTAAGCGGTGAGTTTCCGGTTAATCGCGTAATTGAATGAGACTCGTCGGCGCGGCGGCAGCGGCGAATTCATAGTTCGCTTGTAATCCCGGTTTTCGGCTCCATTCGCCGCAAGTCGAGCGCGATCGAGTTCGAGAGGGGTCTAATAACAGAGTGTACAAAAGCACATTTTGAATCCTATGGGTCCTCGGGCCAGCATTGCGCCTCTCAGCCGCTGAAAAATAGACTCGACATACGAACACGCACGTATATATGTACGTATGTGTGTTTGCTCCCTCGGCAGTAACCCTTCGATGGAGGCCGACGTTATGGCGGGTACCTTCGCTCTCGAGATGGGTCTACGCCGCGTCCTAAGGGATTACTAGACGACCCCACTATCCACCATTCGCGAATGTATTGAATATAAAAGTACCTAAGTAGACAGTGCACCCCGGAATAACATACTGCTTGTGCTCCTCCAGTATGGTACATAAAAGAGGGGAGTTTCGGCTGTCTTCGAACCCTCGAGCGCGGTGTAAACGAATAATAACCACGAATTACCTTCGGCCAACCCCTACGATGCCTTCCCGCAGCCAAGAAAATATGTACACCATTTGGACTCCTTCCGCGGACCACCATATGTATGCACCGCCGCCGCGAACAGATTTTCCGAGGGTCGAACACGGGTTACAATCGCGTTTTACGTTAATGGCTGGGATTTTCGGATGTTTCGCGACGGTTTCCATAGATAGCTGGACGAAGCTAGAATTGGATAGAACAAATATCGGTACAGTTTAGGAAACATCTATAAACGCAAAAGAGAATACAATTCTGTATGATTATTTTCAATATCTACTACGTTTCACATTTTCCAATTGAATCGACGCTTTATAAAAGTTCAATTGTCACTCATTTCCGAACGCATTGTAAAATTCTGGTTCCAGATCGACGATAATCCGCGGACATTATTGTAAAATCCGATTATCGTACGAAGAAGACATTCGAAAATAAAACAGAATGCACATGTATGGAATTGCAGTTGAAATATGCACGTGCCAGTGCAGAATTAACTGGGTAATTTAAAATCATACATTATCCACCGCGTCGCTGAAAACTGTCGGTTTAAATAAATGCATGTTGCGTTGATGGAACGTTCAGTTTTATTTAAGATGCAAATATTTCATAACGTCGCGTTTTCTACTATCTTAAATAATTCACCGAAATAAACGTTGCAGCGTGTGTTTTAAAATTATTTACACGACTAAATGTACGTGCTCCGATGAATAAAAACAGATAAAAGAATAAAAATTGATCGAGGCACTTCACGTATACATAGAAAAAATATTGATAACGCCCACAACCGCAAGGGTTGTTTCCGCTGAAAGCCGAAAGCACGTTCGGAATCGGTTGTCTTTCGAGCGAAATTTCGGAATAAAATCGGCATAGAAAGGCTGACGAGTGGTAGCGGTTATCTCTCGTTAGGCCGCGCAACAATGCTCGTCCCATTGCATTGTTTAGTCTCGCGCCAACAATACGTAGCCCTGAGTTGGTTATCGCCGTTGATAAGTGGCATCCGTTACTCCGTGGGTTTATGGCAATTTGAAACATTAATTGCAGATTAAACAGAGGTCGCAGGGATACTGTGCAGAGGTAATTATGCCGCGGTAATCTCCGGCCGACCGACCGCTCACTATGCCTGAGCCAATCCTAAACGTTGCATTGGTTTCGCCGTGCATCCATGCGTCGTTAATGTGGGTTGCTCGAGTGTGTACACACGCGGGACAGTTAGGTGTACGAGTGTCTGACACACGGACGATTTGCCATACGTGATTGACAGTACACACGTGCGAACGTAATGGACATCGACGTTTGCACCAATTGCCAACGTAAAATCGTAAACTGTCGTCGTCGTCGGCGTCGTCGTCCGAGTCTGTTCGTGACAACATGAACCTTGACGCCGGATTTAGGAGCGGCCGGGGCTACTATACAAAATCAGGGACGTCTGTCAAAGTTGAATCGATGGCGGACGTTTATCTATACGCGATTGACGTTACCCAATCGACGTTTTTTTTTCTTCATTGAATTATAGAGAAATCTTCGAAACGAAAATCGGAAAAGTGCTTTCAAACACTTCAGACCCGAATCGATGCAACTATCCTCTATTTTTTTTCCACCCTGTTTTCATATCGATTACCGATAGTCCGCGAGACACCCGCCACCGACCATGATCACAATTCCATAATCGATACCGCGAACATTTTTAATATTTGTCGCTCGCGAGATGACTCGCTATGCCTTCGCTTTACGATTAAATAAAATAACACTGTTGTTGTACACAAGCGTAAACAATAATTTTAATTCTACAGCGGTGATAATAAGTTATCGGTAACCGATCGATATTCATTAGCAGGCTCTCTATCGCGAGCCGGTCCGCGACTTTTCAAAAGGCGGGCTAGAGCGGACTGACCCGAAACAGATTTCAATCGGGGATTTAATCAAAGCGCATCCCCCGATGGATAATTTCACCGGTGTTTACGAATTCACAGCTTTTGACCGGCTCGGCCTTTTCGAGGCTTTCAGGCGGATGAGAGGCAAAGGTGGAGAGTCGCCGAGGGCTCGTAATACGTGACGTCGTTCCCCGAGCTCATCAGTAACGATAGCGCGACGCCATAACTGTTCCCATAATGGAATTCGTTAATACGGGATGTCGTTTGAGACACCTCGTTTCCGTAATCTTGCCCCGGCCAGGTGCGCCGTATTCCGGGATATACATACACCCCCGGCCGGTCGGAGAAAAAACCGAAGGTATCGCGAACGGTAAACACCTTGTTTCCCACGGCCCGATGAGAACGCAATTTTCCAAGGACGCGACAAAAGATGCTGCCTGTTATCGCCCCGGCGTCTGTAAACTGTTCCTAAGTAGACGCAAATAGAAATTTGCGGGCGGGGATCGCGAGAGAACGCCGCTTTGAAAAATAGACTCCCGCCGCCATCTTCGATCTTCCATCTTAGCACTTAGGTGACTCCGAGTCGTCGCTAAACATTGCTGTACCATTATCCAAACTATCAATTGTTTAATCAGTTTAACACGTTCGTCGCCGCGTCACCCATATCTGGGTGACAGGTATGCTTCCGTGGGGGCACTGTCACCCAAATATGGGTGACGCTCTTCTTGTTCAAGTTAAATACGATTTTCAATTGGATTTTTAAAAGGAAATTAGAATTGTGTTATATTTAGGATAAAATATTACATTATACTATGTCGCATGGTATTCGTTAAAACATTTTGTCGGATTTGGGCCCCACAAGAAACTCAGCCGAATCGCGGTGGGCGACGAACGTGTTAATTAAGCAGGTAAGTGTCAAGTCAAGGGACAATATAGAATTTATTTAATTTATAATTAAACATTCAACATTTTACAGACGCAAAATTTCTCCCTTGAGAATGATCCACATTAGGATTGAAATTTCTAATTGCAAAATTGCTTAAATAGTTAAGATTGGATCGAACCTGTAGCGCTGATATCACGGATAATTTATCAATCGTTTATTAAAATTTTTTAAATATTATGATTTTTGTTCGTTTGTGTGCACCTATTAATAAAATTTGTTTGAAGAAATTCCGATTAATAAAGCAGCCAAGTTGTCGATGACCACCGGGGTAACCCGATCCCTGAAGCCGGGAGCGTTCCAAGCTGAAAGTCACCGAAGAAATCCTGCCCGGTTTCTGGTTCACGGTCCGTAGAGGCGATAGAGAACGATTCTCGATGGGGATCGAAAAAACGGGGGCCGAGATGAGGCGTGTGACGCGCGGTAGCAGTCCGTTCTCCGGCGATTCGAGAACACGGTGGCCGGTGTGCGTCGCGTCGGCGAGGATGGGCCACCATAGAGAGGAAGATAACATTTAGCCAGGGTCCTAGAAATATTCTGATCCGCCCCTATCCGACGTTTCACGTCTCGTGCCGTGGCAGCTGACGGCCTCACAAAAGTTCTCCAGCCCCCTCTTTCCTCCCAGCCTCCTATCGTTCCATCCCCCGCCTCGCTCTCTAAGCTTTCTTCTCTTCCGACTTTCCCCGTATCCATTCCACGGTCTCCCGTTCTCTTTCCTCGTCTCTCTGCTATGTCAGCCGAAGCGTTATGCACCGGGGGCCACGGCCCTCGACCAGCCGCGAACTCGCTCTTTCTCTCGCCTTGCCGAGCAACAATGAGGGGATTTATTTTATAAACACGGGATATCCCCGCGCGAGAGAGAGGTATTGTGAAGGGAAAAACCCGGGGAGAAAAACGCGGAACAGGGAGGACGCGGGGGCGGATCCGAAGAAATAGAGGCTCCCACCCCGTGACTCACGTGCCACTTCACGGACCGCTCGATCGCTCGCTCGCCTTTCCTGGCCGACGATCGAGCACTCCTTCTTTAAACGGCCCCGGCTACCGATCCGGGGATAATCCCATTTCGGTAAGATAGACGCCCGATCAAAGGTGAACAGATTACAAATTTTTCCGAGTGCGCCCCGCCACCAATGGAGACGCGCGTCTCGGGCCTGCCTTGCAGGGAATCATTTCGGGCTCCGCTGCACCGTCGATGGAATGAAACCTCGTAAGACGCGGGCTGCCCGCAGTCAATGCTCGGACCTTCCATTTCGGTCTTTCATCACAGTCCGGTATTATTTATCTGACGAATGTGAACATACACACACACGTACTCGTCTAACTGGAACATTTAGAACTACGTTATCGTAAAAAAATGTTGGAGAGAAGAAGCGACATGAAGAAGTTGACCTCGCCGGAAAGAGTGCGTGAAACTTTGAACATCTCAATGAATCGTAGACTCCGTGTCGGCCGCGTACAATACACAGGGATGAATTGTTTACGATGTGTCTCGACACAGAAAAGAAAACATTTGCAGTGCCATCAGTGAGACAGCAACGTCCACAGAGCCTACAGCATTGAGCACTCCGTTCTGGCCTACTACCCTGCTTCGTCCAACTCTCATCTGCTCGAAATGTATTAACTTAATTAGACAGTGCGACGGTGATAAAATATATCAATAGACTCTCAAAAGTGACAAGTCTTGACGAATATCAAGAATTTTATGCAACGTGTACAATGTCAACAATTTTCAATCGACACGCGTATTTGCCAGCGCGACAGTTTCTAAAGAAATTGAAAGATCATTTAATTATCGTTTGATTAAAGAGCAATGCCGCAGAACCGCAGCTTCACGTCGTTGCAAAAGAATAAATTGAACGCAAGAGAGTCGATCGTGGAACTGCACATTAAGACCGACGCTAACGAACACAAAACAGCATTGTCTCGGTTCTTTTATTCTATGCGCAGTTCGTTTATTTAATTTCGAAGAAAACTACCGTAAACTCGAGCGAGTCCAACCCTGAAATCGATCGAACGGAACGACCTCTATCAAGACAAGTAATTTAAACTTCTATTGTAGATATCGCCGGTCCGCGAGTTCCATGGAGAAGTCACCTAGATATCGGTTCGCGTTTTAGAAAAGAAAAAAAAGAAGCGAAATATAGTGAGACGGTAAACTGAACCGAGAAGCGAGGTCACGGAGTAAAAGCAAAGAGAGGAGAAGCCCGGTAAAGAAGACTCGAACTCAACGGGTAGTAAAAACTGTCACGTTAATTTCCGTTCAAACATTTTTTCCCTCCCACCGGCGACAATGGCGCCGGAAAAGTAGCAAAACATTTGTAATGCACTCCACGTTGTGCGGCGAGATGATACACAGTGCCGTAATACCATATCGTCGAAGGGTAGAAAGTTTGCAGTGGAGCTCTCAATGTTTATCGAACACTTTCTGTACAATTGGAATTATACCGCGGGAGTGTTTCGATCGCGAGACTCTTACAGAATTAATTGGCCAACGTTTCCGTACACATTCGCCACTGTACGCGGGGGCTCACCTGTTTGTCCAGCGCAGACAGCCACGGCGCACAGTGCGTCGGCCAAGAGGGGCGAAAATTAAAAAATCAATATTTTTTAAATGTATGTTTCTCCGATCATCGTATAATCGTCGAAACATTTTTTTATACCGCTCATAGTTTTTAAGATATGGAATTTTGTCCGCAAAAAAACGGACATTCCGACGCACTGTGCGGCGGCGCGACCCGGCCGAAGATAATCATATTTTTGGCGAGAACGGTGTCCGCGCGAGACATCAACGGTTTTTCTGGGATGACAGCTCGGGCTCCGGGACCCGTTCCACTTCTAAACTGTGCCAAATAAAACACCGAGAACGTGCGCAGTCACGAACAACCGCAGGGGTGAAAAATCGTCTGCTGGTTGAAGTTTCGCCTAACCATCGAATCGGAGTTACGTAATTTTCTAGCTCCCGGTTCAAATATAATTATTCTTTTTTATTAATCCGGAAGAAAGTGGGTTGAAAAATATTGGAGGATTTGAACCCGAGGCTAGTGCTCGTAGCGATCGAGCGAAGATGAAATCGGTTGACGTAACCGCTTCACCATATCCTCCGTTCCTTCCAGTGGTTTTTTAATTGACGAACGCGTGCCTGTGAATGTCTCGGGGACACGGGGAACCCGATATCGAACGGCCGGTCTACTTTAACAGCGAGAAAAGATTCTGCGGATGACACGGGAAGAGTGGGACTATTAAGTTGTCAGGGAGCCTGATATCCTTTGACCGCGTCCACTCGCCGCGATGTCCGCGGGACGAGCCTCTCATTGAAATCATCCGGGGCAACTGTAATGAAAAAGTATCACGATGTCTGGCCGGGCGCGGAAGAGAATGGACGCGTCTTTAATGGGACGTAAAAGAAGGAAGGTTTAGCAATGAATGGACGTCGCGGCGGCCGGGCAAATGAGAAGAGCGTTTGGTGGTGGGCTGACGTTCAAATAGTCTGCTCGAATTAGCTGCTAGCGACCACGACGATTTCTCTGGCTTTTGTGCGATTTAAATCTTAATTGTGACTTTGCGGATCGGTAGACGATTTTGTCGGCAGTATTCACGCGAAAAGATGGAGACATGAAATTTTAATGTCCGCTTCTACGTATACTTTTCTTGCAAACAGTACGAGTCCAATTGAAACACGAGCATCGTTAATCGAACGAGGAGAAATATGTAATAACTGTATAAATTATAAAGTGGAGAAATTTAAAATAGTTTAAATATAAAATTATAGAGGGACTTATAATTTTATAATTTTCCCCTCCCCCTCGTTGGCAAGCGTAACAATCAGATTTGTTTGTTACAATAAGCAGCCGGAGGTTTACAGAAACGTATTAAACGCCGTGAACCAAGTCTTTCATCTTATCCACGTTTCGTCTTAAACGAAGCACCGTCCGTGCAATTATATTTACGATCCCCCGGCCTTCCCCGCATAAGAAAAATCTATTTTCAGAAATAACCGCGAAGACTTAGTTTCCAGGCTAGTGCACCGAGGTAATCCACTTCCGAACGAAAGAACGAAGGCGGCACGCATACCAGTGGAAGTTCCAATTACAGAATGCGACTTATTCAAGAAGAATAATGTCCTTTCCGATAATACGGAGGGAGGGGTGGCCGGTCTTTACTTAACAAGCAATAACCTCGGTATTTCTTGCCGGGGCTCTCTCATTACGGGATCGGCGAGATGCGGTTCAATATTTCATGAGTCAAATCACAACGGTAATTGTGCCAACGGCGTTGCTGCGCTGGCCTATCGAGGAGGGAAACTATTCGTCTTCGGCGAGCACCGTGTCCCTCCGACCCCATACGGCCCCTGATAAATATTTCAATTGCACCTGACCGTGTTTTCCACGCTGCGCAGCCCCCTCCCCCCACCAGTTTTTCCGTTCGCGGCTTCATATTTCATCGTTCGGTAACGTGACTCGCGAGAACCGACTGTACCGTAGCGTGCGTAAGATGAAAATCAGAAACCGCCATGGGGATAGAACGAGAGAGGGGAACAACGCGATGTTACCGACACGGGGAGAACGGCGGGGAGAGGGGAGGCGGTCCCCGCGGATCGTTAATAATAATTACGAATTACCGTTGTTGGTCTAAAGCCACGTCGTCGCGTCGTCGGGGGTGGGGAGAGGAGGGATTGAAATCGCCGCAAACGTAAAGTTACGACGAGGATTTATAACGGGCGGGTAGTCGACGTCTCTGGGAAGGTGTAAATTGCTCGCGAGCGAAAGAAAGCCTGTACTTAAGCAGAACGGCCCGGCTGGAAATTATATTGGCCGCTATGCATTTACACGTAGTTACGACTCTCGAAGAACGGATTTCTCGAAGAACAGACCAGGAGGGAGCAACGAGAGAAAGAAGAAACGGGGGTGGAAAGGGTGGAATTGTGCGGCGACGTGAAAAAATATTTTATGGCTCTTCGCGAATTATTCCGCCCAGGCTACGAGCGAGGACAAGACCGAGAAGGCCGCGTCTATATTCTGCTTTAGGAAAAGGGTAAGAGTTTTAGTAAAAAGATTTGTCGAGCGTCTCTTCGCCGATTAGGGAGTGCGGGAGGAGAGCCACGGACGCGTTTCTTGTACACCTTCGCGCACCGGATGGCCTCGGAGCCGTGGATTTCGCTGGCTTGCCCGGGGGTAAGTGGACAGGAAATAGTCGTGGCTCGTTCATCTACCGGTGACGTAGTCTAGAGGTAATATTTTTTAATCCGGCGATCAGCGAAACGAAACGAACCTCCTCCCCACCGTACCTGGGCGCCCCGCCGTTTCGTTTTAACGTCTACAATTCCCGGCGATGACATTTTTCCGCGAGTGTACACGCGGACGCGAAAGCAGATGGAGTTACACGCGGTTTTACGGTTGGGGCCGCCGGGTTATGGCGGTAGTTACCGGGCCGACATGACACGGTGAAAAACATTCGTCCTGGCCGAGCTCTCGTTCGTTCGTTCGTTCGGTTACAAGATGTAATCGGAGGATCTAATCGCATCAACGACCACGAGGGCAAGAGAAGCCGGAAAATGGGGGCGGACGAGTGGGAACGCGTGTCGAACGGTGTCACGGCTCCTCTCGAAACTAGTTCAAGGAAAATTGTCCCGCTCATCGGCGATCTATATCCACGATTGTCCGCTCCGTCGATTCGCCGAGTGGAACCAATTATTCCGTGATGCACCAGTTGCAGTCGAAACTTCCGCCGCGTCACGTGACGAAAGTTCGACTCGGCGGACAAACTCCCGCTGGGAAATTCCTGCCCGCGAAATTCTCCGACTTTCCGTTCCGGTGTTCCTTTGCGAACTACGCGGTGGGGACTCTTTTCTAATTTTCCGTCGCAGAACGCTATCGGTCTTCGCCATCTTGCCCAGGAGAACTGCTGTTTAAACCCTGGCTTTGGAATCGCTTTCGGAATTTACAGGTCAGCGAAAAACTCCTCATCCACCCTTTAATCGGGACGAACTTTTTTCAAAAAATTCTCCACGTCCCTCGAGCTTTTTCCTTTTACTTTTACCTCTTTTTAGTAATGGTTAAATTTAGCCAATTTTACGGTCACGATATAAATTCGTCGGAGAATAATCGTGGATTACACCGTGGTCTTAAAAGCGATCTTCTTAATTATCTTTAGCAGCATTACTTCGTTAAAGTTCGCCCCGTTTTTATTACCTTCCGTCGTAATTACAAAAGTGCGTGCTTCAGATTTTCCAGCATCCAGAATACAAGAACAGAGTACAACGCGAATATGCCGCAGAAACGGTGCATGTAATACTTCTCGTACTTGAGGCATTTAGTATGTAAATCGTCGTTGGGTATCATTCTTTTTATGTATAAAAATTAATGCGAGCTGTGGTAGCCATTGCTTTATTGGAGATTTTCTAAAGATCATTTTCATAGGGAAATACTGTACATTAATGATTCATTAAGTTTTGTATCATATGATTTCTATCATATTCCGCATTCAACTGCCTCTAATCACATATGTACATATCACATCATCGTCCGTCTATTATACAATGTTTCCAATTGTTATCGACAGGCGTAATGCTAGAGTATTATCCGTGCTAAATCAATGATGTTGCAGCGAAATGATTGATCAACAAACCTATCGGACCACAGCATATTCCGATAATCGTGTAATCGTGTTTTAGTACAAGACGATTCTCTATTAGACGATGTTTGATAACACGTACGAGTGTTGATAGAACTGTAATTGTTTAATAGATTAGCATTGCCCTGGTTCAATAATTCTTCCGATATTATTGGATCAAATCAATCTCCGTTCTCATTCGCAAAATACACTTCCATCCTTCGGATATTGTTCGAACAGATAATTCGCGTGAAAAATTTTTTCCCAGCCGTGTGAAAAAAAAAGAATCAATTAGTGCCCGAATAAACGGTAAAAAAAAACAAGAGAAAGATAGAAAGAACCATTGAAGAAAATAATTACATGCCACCGGAACGCACAATCGATCTTTATAAATAGTGCGAGCCGCACGAACATAGTCCGTGCTCGATCATAGTTTGCAAAATCCAATTTTCTCGGGAACGAGAAGTTCCTCGCACGGACAAACATCATTGCAACATTCCGGATTTATTTTTACACGAAGTGTCAGCTGCTCGTCATTCGTTAACGCGATTCTCGATACGTCCGGAATATCGACCGGTAGACATGCTTAACCACTCGAAACAACCAAAAAAAAAAACGAATTGAATACCGTCAATCTAAATTGCATTTCTCACGAAACAAGCATCGCGTTTTTAACAGTCACGGGATATAAAACGCGTCGACAGTATTATATTCGCTGTGAGAAGTATCGAATACCGTTCGATCCGACGAAAAAGTCTCGCAAGAATCAGAATCCCCTAGTGGCTGGTGGGATACAGTTTTCACAGTTACGGTAGAGATCTCCGCGACAGTTACGGGGAGGATGCTGTATTGATTGCTAAGCGCACGATCATCCGGTATCGCAGGTTGTGCTCGACTGAATTCTGAATTCTCGGATGTTTTCCGCCGTTGGCCTAATTACGACAACCGATGACGGGAGACCAATGGCGTCGAGTCGTCGCGCGCGAGCAAAATCGGACGCGGAAGATTCGCGCGGTGCGTTCGCGCGCTCGTTCGCCGCACTTCGGCTAATTGAATTATTAACGCCGGTCAGGTGTGAAGGATAGATGCTCCGGGGTTAGCTAATTGTGGTGTCGTAAATAATAGAGACGATCCGGCGTGTTGCAGTTCACCGGGGCGGCGGCGGCGGCGGCGTCGCATGGAAAAGGGTGGCTGAGTTGGTCGACGTAGGTAACCAGGGCTGTGGATCCGCGGGCAGAGGGCGGTCGGAGGGTTGGGAGGCGGGGGCAGCGTTGAGTGCTCCCTGAATAAACAAATACCGAAGCGTGCTCATTATTTACGACGGTACCGCGTTGCGGGGTCCGCTGCGGACGCCTGACGGACAGGCTCGGTCGGTTATATATCCAGTTGCGGTATAAACGGGGGTGATTTCCGGTAGCTTGGCCACCCTCAAACTCGCAGCGGCGCGCGATGAATAACGAAAATTTCTGCGCGCCGCGCCGCGGCCGGAGCCGGGGCTACTCCTCGCCGCGAATTTTTCCGATACACGGTTTCATCGGCCGTAAAATTCGACCGGGGAACCTGTTTTTTCCCCCTTCCCCCGCCCCGTTCCGTTTTGTTTCGTTCGCAGCGCATGGGCCCGCCACCGCGCCGATATTAAATCGGTGATGGATGCGCGGAGAATGTCTGTAAAATCTGGACCGTCCATTTGTTTTAACAATTCAGTTAAAGAGGATTACTACCCCGCCGCGCGGTTTATTACTTCGGCTATAGCAAAACGCGCCGGATCGTACGACGCGCAAGATGCAGCCGACAACCGGTGCAGCGCAATGCGCAAACTGTTCGCCACGATATACGTGCGCGTATTTTCTGATCCGATAGCCGATAGATGATTCTTATAGATTCTCATACGTCCCATGCGAACGTTGAAAATTGCAGCCCCCCACCCCTCATCGCCATCGCGGTTTTTCGAGCTCGGCTCTCTTTTTCGACCGGTCCTTTCGTCTCGATTCTCTCTGTTTTTGAGTTCGATTAAAGCTTTATATAATCGGGTTTCCCGCGACTGTCTTCTCCTCTCTCGATCTCTCTCTCTCTCTCCCTCTCTCGGCGTTGTCAGTCTATTTTTGAATTTGATTAAACCTTCAAGGATTGAATTGTATTATCGGTTTTTCAACCACGATTTTTTCCATCCTGTAAATGTGTCTGTACGACGTGTTTTTCGAGGTAAAAATATTCTTTGTAATTATTGGACAGGGATGCTTCGGAAAAATATCGAATTCCAAAGTTTCACGGTATTTTTGTTTCTGCAACTGGGTTTGCTTGAGCAGAGCGTATATAAAAATGTAGATTTCACGGAAATTGGAATATTTTCGGGAATATTACGACACGCCTCAGCTAAACAGAGAGAGAACAGATATTTCTAACTAAAATATTGAATATTGAATACAATTTTAATGTAATCAAGACAAATAATTCACCCCATGACCTGAATCCTTTGGAATGACTCACTGATCGATTATAATGCTGGCGACAGCTTGTTTCTGTAACACCGACCCAATTGTGAGAATCCGCAGACTCGAAGTATTCAAACTTACATTTATACTCCATCGTGGCGCACGTACGAGTATTATTTTCCAAATTTTCGGTCCTAAAAATCTCGCGAATGTAAACGATTAAATATTTGAAGGATAGTTGCATTTTTAATGCAAAAAACATTATATCAAAGTATTTTCAAGATAGAAAGGGCCAAGTTTGCACAGTAAGGGAATATCGAGAGTATCGAAATATACGCGGCACGATTCGAGTATATATGTATGTATATCGATGCATCGTGATATTTAATACGCGGCAAAGAAACTAAGAGATATTTTCAAATAAATAAAAGTCGACCGCATGCGATTTGTTTTGTACGGCCATAAAATACTCGCGGGATATCATTTCATATCGGACCTGTCAACAAAGTGTGCTCACATGGAGCTATCGAAAATTCACGATTCGCATCATTTGTTCCAATACGCGTAGGTTGTAATGCTATCCGTTGGATACGCGTATGGTACGGATTTGCGGAAACGTGAAAGATTTTATTTGCTATGGAAAAATATTGGACGGCCTTATACTATAAAAAAAGGATATCAGGAAAAAATTAATTATCGAAAGATCCGTAAATGATTATATTCACATTTTTCAGTTCTTGCTATGTATCTCGTTGTACATAATTTTCCGCTTAAAAAAATTGGAATTAAGCAGAACTCAATGTCCAATAATTAATAGCTTCTGTGAACAAAACGTTAACAGAACTGCATAAAAGTTTATCGAGTTTAAAATACGAAATTGTTTTAAACATATTGAACGTTAAGCTCTGTTGAATTTTAAAATATAAAATTTTGTATTATACTCTACTGGACTTTATTGTTTCAACATCCATTGAGTTTGAAAATATATAAATTGTATTATAGTCTATTTTATATTTAATCTTTTTCGTTCGAGAGTGTCGCATGCCGAGAGTGTGTAAAAATTCACAGTTCAGCATTGACCAGTTCGGACATTTTGGAAGGACATTTTAGGTAGGACAGGGTCGGCTTAGTTGGACTGAGCCAAGGGTTGCAGCCACTGCATCTATGACGTGCTTAGCACGTTTCTGCTTCGTTTATCTGCACTGACTCAGCTCGTTGAATAAACCCCGAACTTAGGAGAGAGTGATCAAAAGTGACCGGAGTTGTTTAAAGAGCAGAATCGGCACGTGGCAAACAAGTTTAAAATACATAAATAACTTGATTAATCCTGGATCTACAGTGCACTAAAAGCGACTATTGATTTTCTGCTCACAGCATATACAAATTTTCGCTGCAACAAAATTTCATTCCTCGTCTCGCTGAAACTGTTACGACTGAAAATTTTGCTCGAGTTTCGAGAATCTGGACAAGAGATTTTCCCAAATTGTTCCAATTTTGCATAAAAATCTGCTGGTAATCAGCATTCTCTCCATCATTGCGAAGAAACTTTCTAACGTTCGTCCGCATTTCGTTCCCCGGGCGAAATTATTCATTTCTTCCAGCAGGATTAGCGAACGATCGATCCAGGACCAGGTAAATGGTTACAGGACCGAGTCGGTATCGATCAAAGTATCGGCTGTCGTTTCTCTTGTGTGACAAGAAAATTATGAGACAGTGACCAAAGAGAATTGGACGTATAATATTCGTGTCGACCTAGATCCCCGTTGCCGTTGTCTCCGCGGTGAACTTCATAAAATTACGTTCACCCCTCCCCACCACCCACCCACAACCCCTCGATTTTTCCTTTCTCTGCACCGTCACGGAGGGTCGTTTTCAATCGGGCCGATTGAAATTCGAAAATTCGAAACGCCCCGCGCAAAACACGAAAAGTCCATTACCAATTTTCGGTTCGTATTTCTATCGACCGCGCGCGCGGGCTGAATATAAATACATTTTCCTCCTGATATCTGTATCAATAGAGCCGCGCGGATACGAGGATACACAAAGGCCTGACAATTTCACCCGGTTCCATCGAACACAACGTGAAAAACTCAACGTCGCGTATCAGATTCCACTGTCGGCGGATAATTTCCGCAACGCGATACAATCGCGAATCGCTCGGGAATCGGGGGCCTGCGGAATTAGCGCGGCCCGCAATATCGCGAGACAAGGTTGAAAGTCACTATGCGACGCCATTAACCCCCGTACGCTGCTCCAGTGAATTTCCGCTTTTTTAGAACCCTTGTACCGTGATATCGAGTCAGACTCGACGTTGTTAATTTTCACTGAAACTAAATTCTATGGTATTGCAGAAAATTTTTGCTTTTCCCTAAATTAAAAACTTCGAAAAAGTTCCGATCATTGGGACATTGAAATGCAAGGGGAGGAAGAGCGGCGACGCGTCGCTGGAAGAATTTTATTATTAATCAGCCGATGTTAAATGCAGGATGTCAGATCGCACGGTGATTCCTCGATGTTCGAGCGATGCACCGAGCGATCTTCGATCGAATGCATGCATACATACATCAAGTCAATGTACGACCCCGGGAGGATTAAATCCGATTCGAAGCTGTTCGCAGCTGGCACTTGGTCGATCGAGATCGTGATCGAGACGAGACGAATCCCGTTGATCTTTCGCCTCCGCGGACCTCTTCATGCCTGGATCATTGTCTGCGGTGACAATGGACGGTCGGCGCGTGCTGCTATTTATAGTGCGGATCATTAGAATTTAAACAACGCCGCGCCGCCGCGCTTCAACGAGAGCCACGTTGCCTGGGAAAAGTCATTCATCATCGTTCTTCTATCGCGCGTCGTATAAACGTCCCCGTATGACACGAATGTAATAAATGATGCCGCGGCGGCGGTCATGTGTTTTATAACTTTGATTGCGGTCCGAGGCCAGTGTTTGCCCCATTGAATATGTACCGTTTGTTTTGCCCGCGAAGAAGATGTAGATCGTTATGCCGCGAAACGTAATTATTCGAGGCTTATAATGCTAATGGAAATGTTAATGATATTTGAACGGACCGGACACCGGCGTGAATAGCGTCGCGCGGACGCGTCGCGATATTTACGGGACGGACGCACGGCGGAACTGCTTTATTTATAATTTGTAATTTGAAAATTCTACACCGTCGACAACCGCGGAACGGAATCGACATTTCAAATATGTATAGGTGTACGAAAAATGGCTGGTGTAATTACCAAGCTGGAATTTTTGTAAGTTTTCCTTTTTTATTTTTACAGTGAAACCTTTGAAATATTTTAATGAGATTTTTACAATTCTCTTTTTTTCCATCACTTTATCGCAACACACTCGCAACGACAAGATTGGAAACAAGAAAGTTCAAACTAATACTTTCGAAACGGGAGTATTGTCGAAGGTGCGACTCGTCAAAGACGAGTCCGTGAATTTCAAGCATGTATCCCGCGACGACATTGTACAAACAATCTCGCGGTTTCGTGGCAAAGAAACGTGGTGAAGAGCAAACGAGTTTTTTTTAAGTCACGACGAGAACCACCTGAACGAACAGACTCTCGTCGAGAAGGAAACTCTCGTCGGGTTCGTCGATGACGAGGAGGATGAGACGCCGTCATGAAATAACAGCTGCGGAAACGTTTCTATTCGGAAACATTTTTTGCTCGAAATCGAGGAGAAACGCCGCTGTATTTATGAAGCAACTATCTCGCAGTTGTGCCGACACACACGGGACGACGAACAGTTTTAACTTATCCTAAATATTTTGATTACTTTTTAGAGCGGACAAAGGTCATCGAAATTATCTCACATACTATTACACATTTTCGTCAAGGCGGATCCGATGACCTACGCTACAATGACCATCACACGACCTTGAGTACAACAAACAAAAATGTAAATAAAAAAAATGATCTGCATTTCTCACCGCAAGAAGCTCTTGTCGTGGATTAATCGTGCGTTTTCCGTCGACTGGGTTTCGGATCAAGTAGGCGAGACCCGTCGGGCCGTTTGTCTTTGATCACTCAAAATCGAATCCGTCGCTCTTGTCGCGCAAAGTCGCGTTCGCCGCGCCGTCGCCTCGCGTCGCGTCGCGTAGTCGTCGGGGTTCTCGGCATCAGCATAAAACCGAATAAGAAGAGCGCACCCGCGACATCGGGATCCCGAATCCCCAAACGAGATTGACTGCGTCGAAACAGCTGAGTCTCCGTTACGCAACGAGCTTCCGAGGAAACAGATATATCCGTGCCCATCCACGGAACGGGTGCATTTCTCGCGGATGAGGGATGGCTGAAGTGTCCTTTTCTCCTGCGGCAACGACGAGCGGCGTGCACACCGGTGGTTTGCGTATCCTGTCCCGCTGTATCCAGGAAAATGTAATGGGTATCGAGCGAAATTTGTTCTCGCGCGCCTCGGCCATCGAGTACGAGAAGACACCCTGAGCCTGTCCTTCCCCCTGTTCCTTTCGCGCCTACACGCATTCCTTTCTTTCTTGACTCCACCCCTCACCCCTTGTATAGTTCTAGGTCTCTCTGTTCGCCTATATTCCCGCAGAGAATCGTTCCACGGTGCATTGAAAAATAAATCTCGGTAAAAGTCCGGGGTCCCTGTCGATACACCGACATTATGCAATATCTTTCTATGTTGCCGCCACCGGCGCGGCGCGCCTCGCCCTCCGAAGGGGGCGAGGGTGGCTGCCGGGGGGGATCGAAAGGAATGAGCGTAATATCCCAGATGGGCTGTACGTTTCGGATGCTTAGGTAAACCCGGCGCGTTTGTGTGCAGGCTGCGTGAAGCCTCTCGCGCGCATCCTATACACGCGGTATGTGTCTATTACAAGCCCGTTCAGCCTTACCGTAAGCTCGGATCCGCGACGTTCTTGGCTCTCCGTCTATCTTTCTCTCTTCGTCTCGCTCCACCTCCTTCTCATCCTCTCTCTTTCTCTGACTACTTTATCCTTATATCACGAGTTTAATTTCCCATGGATCCGCGTCCGTAGGAGGGCTTGTCGGACGCCTGTCCCGGTGTAACGTCGCGCGAGAACTCTTACCGAGGACGCTCCGCCTCGCAGGAACTTTCGAGCCGAAGAGATTGAATGGATTAAATTTTCTTTCGAAAATCTGCGTTCGCCTTCCTCTACAACCCCTTCCCGGGCTAACTGCGATTCCCTTTATTACGCTGCCGTTCAACCCCGGAGGATTCGAGGAGGCGATTCCAATCTGCGACGGGAAAACGGGTGTAACGGTGATTTTGAGAAGCACGAATCAAATAGAAACCTGTCCTTCTTTTAACGAGATTGAAGGATCGAAAATAATCGATATTTTTCAACGCATCAAACGGATTAAATTTTCTTCCGAGAATCCAACCGCGCCGGTCTGTTCTTTCCCTGCATCTGACTCTTTCGCGATTTTACTTATTATTTGTCTATCTCGAGCTTTTCGACGAGAGACAGGTGATTTAACCAAAAAAAGAAAGAAAATTCTGCGTCGGCTTAAATTCTTATTCGCGTGATAATTAAAATTGTAACATGCGGCTGTCAGGCTCAGGTTTTTCCCCTTTAATCTTTCGACGTTCTCCGGTATATCCGCGCATTTTCATACAAAATTCTTGCCGGAGGACGTTGTAACGCACCTCTATCTCCAGGTTGTCTTCTGTAAATCCAGGCTGCATAAATAACGTGAAAGTAATGACGTTTTCGATTCGGCATCTTTCTTTTATCTTGCCCCGTTAATACAGACAACAATGCATCTGCCGTGACGTATGGCAGTTCACACGAAAGAATCATTTTAGAACAGTACAACAGTGAATATAGGAAATGGATATTAAAAGCCACGAAAGGGTTCAGCAATCGCCGGCCGGCTGATCGAGCAACGATCGTCGCGGCGCAATTAATAACGCTAAGAGCGGGCGGTCTGATTCGACGAAGTTCAGGAGCCGGGAGACGCGCACCGATCGGTTCCATCTCATTTCACTCGGAGCCATTTTTTTCTCTCGCGATAAAGCAGGCATTACCGATGACCTTCGACAGGGCCGCGGAGCATCCCGGGAGCGGAGGTCCCAAAACGTCGAGGTAAGCATAGCGTGATCCAAGGTGGAGAAGCATCCGTGGCGCGGCAGCTGGGTCATTTGTCGTTGACGGCACCCACGGGAAATCACGTGATCGAGTCTCACTCTCTGTGTGATTGCCACTTCGTGGACGATCGATTCCTCCAAACAGCCACAATGCTCCATTTAATATGTGTCAGATGGCAGGCCGCGTCACACTTCGACATCGGTAACAACTTGGTCTGGGTGGACGTTTTTACGTAACACCGCAGACGAGCTGTAGCAGTAGACCATACGGCGTTTCGTGTCTCGCATAGTCGGGTACATTATGCTATGTTTGCAATTATCCAAATCGGTAATGTAACCGAATGACAAGTCAGACGGAAATTTTTGCGTAAATCAGTAGTATAGCCCCACGACAAGTCGGCCGTTCAGGAAAAATTGGTGGTACCACAAATATATTCGAAGGTACGTCTTTTTTATTATATTGTCTTTATTCATTCATTGTAGATGCATACATGACCGATCATCCTGGTCCCGGCCGCTCTTGTCGGAATCCCTGGCCCGACTGACTGACTGAGAGCGCTCGCCTGGTTCAAGTGCGCACGTGCGCAGTGATGTGAAACTCTCCCCACCCGATGGAATTTCGGTCGAATTCGATCGCCGTGATAGTAATTATTGATAAATTATAAGAATTCCTGCCCAGCAGCCGCCCGCTTACCACCTAATTTTCTTAGTAAAAATGGCTATAATAGTAACACATCGTGCATCATGCCGACGACAGCGATGCCTCGCTGGCTGGCACTCGAAACAGTGAAAAATTATCGGGAATAAAATCAGATGGTTATATCCGCGGGAAAGTTACAAGTCGCTGGAGAGGAGCCAGCGAAACCCGCGTTTTAAGGCGAACGTTTTGGAAGCCCGCGATCGTCAACGTGAATATTTTTCCATCGGTTGAAGTCATCCGACAGCGACGCGAAACCGTGGCATCAACTAATGCTCGATAGTAGATGTAACAATAAAAAATTGTACATTTTTCGTTTTTATCTCGAACGAACAAGATTATTAAAATTATTTCCGGGGAGGGCTGTGACCATAAATATTAAAGGATACAAGCAACCCTTTTTAAAAAATGCAGAACGTTCAACTCTAGTTTCAAACATTTTCCTTCTGTATCTCCGAACCGGTAGACGTGATTCAGAACGTGCGCGTGTTCGGTGAATCACCCTGTATAACGTACGCGGCGTATTAGTAGAAATATTTCCGCGTTGGCGTCAACAAACACACACAAACACGCTTCCGCGCGAATTCCGTTGCTGCTGCGAATATTCGTGTTGGTCTGCGGGCACCGTATAATTTACGCGAGGGCTTACGCGTTCGTTCACACCGACGCGTAAAATTTTGCGCTAAGACCGCGAATTTCCAGCGTTTCTTTATACGACTAATTTTACCCCGCGATTCAAAGCTTTTTTTGCTGCGGCGCGCGCGCGCGCGTTAATCGTCGAAAATCATTCTGCATTAACTTTCCCCGTGAAAATTCCAGAGATACGATTCAACGTTGGGCAAAATACGGTGCCGGAACAAGTAACAAAAATGTATTGTAAAATTATTTAACAACTTTTTCGTTTCGCGTTTGCCTAGCGAGCAAGCCGTGATTCAGCGTGGAAGTTCGCCGGCGCGGAGAATGTTTGCGTTTGATCGGCGAGACTTTTTCGGTTCACGCGGACTACATTTCATACCGGAAGCCGGCACGGTGTTGAAGATCGACGGGTTAATCCTTGACAAGGCCGTAAGTCTCGTCGAGATCACGTCAAAGGCCGTCGAAGCGGGGACCGTAACGAAGTAATTCATCTTGCGCGCCTCTTACCGAAAACTGTCAAGCTCGTCCCTCGTCCGGTCTTAACGGATCGCCAGGATTTAGCTGGTAAGTAGCAAGAAGCCTCGAGAATTTCGGCTTTTAGGAACTCGCGCGACCTGCCGGAAAGTACACCGTCCTCTTCGAAACGGACGCGACGACTTCGTCTACGAGTGCACGGCATATGGCGACGTAGAAGGAAGTTTACTCTTCCGGATCAGCACACGTTTATACCACGCACTGTGTGTGTCCGAATAGCGGACACCGGTACATTTCTGTTCCCGAAACTTCCCCAGTGTCCCATCGCGCGTCGCCCATTTCCACGAAGTCCCGATCGCAGTATCCGGAACTCCGTTCGGGCAAGATCCATTTCGGTAACGTCCAAGTTCGCGGACGCGTCGCTATGAATCTTCGATTCGCCGTCGGCGCTGCAACATCGGTCACTCGCCAGGCACCCCGAGGACTTTCGCGAGCCGGAACTTCCGCGTCGCGCGAAAATTGAACGAGAATTCGCGGGGACAAAAAACCGGATGATTTATTATTCATTAAAGAGAAACAACGCGGAAGTTGTTCATTCTTCGCGGCCGAGGGTCGCGGGGAGGGGATGAACTATTCAAACCCGTGGCTCGGGATATTCTTCATATCGTTATTACTTATTCCATGGACAAGTAATAGCGAAGTTTTCCGGGGTCCCGCCCTTATAAGGCGTTCTCTAATCCCTTGCATTACTTTGACCCGGTTTCGGCCACGGTGCGGCGCGGCGCGGCGGCGTGCGCGGCGCTCGCTTGCTAAAACAATCGTAACTTTTCCTGTTTCCAACTACCCAAGGCTCGTGCTACGTATGCAGCCACGCTTCCCCGATGAATATTTCATATTTACGTTACGTTGCCGACTCTGCGCATGGCGCGCGGCGGTTAAATTAAATGATAAAACAATACAGCCGAGAGTCGGAAGTTCGCCTCGCGCGCGCCGCGTTAAATTCAACCCCCGTCGTTTCCCGAACGAACGAAGCGTTTACACGATCCCCACGGCCGTTTCCACGGTAAACAGACAGCGTATGGATGAAGAAGATTATCGGAACGGCGGCGTGGTCGGTGAAACGCTCGATCCGGACCTCGGCGAAAATGAAAAATCTGCCCGTTGGACTGTGAAAAGCGTGTTACTAGTTCATTGCGGCGGCCGTACGCCCCTGTTCGTACTTTCACGACCAGCCCTCTTCTCCCTACGATGCGTCGACGCGTTGTTGGTACACGATAATGGCAAAACATTATTTTCGCGACATTTTTACGTATTGTTTAATGGACAAGAGAATTCGATCGATCCAGAGTTCCACTGAAATCGAGAATTTTTGGGAGAATCGGAGGTTCGACGTGGTAACGCTTCTCCGGTGCCACCGTGTTCGATAACGAGAAACCACCCCCTCGAGCAGAATTGCGGCGCTGCGACCGAAACACCCTGTGTTTGACGAGCGTGAGTATCGTGGCGCGATATTAGAGCCGTCGGAAGATTAATTCGACATTCCTGCGGTACGCGTCATCAGGACTGGCGCAGGCAATAATGGATTACACGGTCATCGGATAAACTGCGGCCCCCATGCTCGTCGTTTCGAATGCCGTACTGGGGACGGCGGGGTGGCGGCGATGGCGCCGCGTTAAGCCGCAAGAATAAGACTTTATGATCAGGCCGAATGAGAAAAACACCCACTGCGAGAGTGCACCGTGACTCACTGTTGCGAATATACAAACTCGCAGTGGTGCAAGGGGTGATCGAGGGGTAGCATGCCGGCATTTCCCTTCGCGGGGCGCCCATATCCGTCAATATCACCGAGTGTTCTTAAGCCCATATTACAGATCCCGCTGCACCTGCGTTCCGTTCTCACTCTCTCTCTCTCTCTCTCTCTCTCTCCCTCTCTCTATCTCTCGTGCCGAAACCGCTTTGATGGGGCACAGAAAAGCCCCGGAGAAGGAGAGACGGGAGAGAGTGAGATGATTGTGCCGTGGAATACCGGGAGAGGGAATTCAATTTATGGGGGTGCATATTAAAGTCGCTCGAATTGTCCGGCACGGCGGGAACCAAGGTCCACGGGAACGAACATGGATAGAGTCCAGGATTTTTCTTTCCCCGTGTTCTCCTCGCTTTTTTCTTTCCTCGATCTCTTTATACATACAGGGAACCCGTTGGTGGGTCGCTTTTCATCTCTGGCCACCGGGTTTTTTGCCGGGCTGGCCGTTATGCGGATCACGATTTTCGCTCAATTTTATGCATCGTTACAAAAGCTCGCAAATGAACGTTCATCGCGGGCTCAATGGGTCGGGTGAATTGGCGCAAACAAATGCACGTGATCATCGTTTACCCCGAGATCTGATTCACCGTTTTCTGTCATTATAAGAGGAGAATAGTATATCGGGGATGAACGTGTTTTATACCGGACGTTGGACTGGTGTTGCGTGCGCGAAGCACGCCTTTGTACGACGGACAAATCAAATTTTTAATCGCTTATCGGTTCGTCGAAACTCTCGCCCTCGATTTATAATTTTAATTTCAATTGTAGTTTCAATTTAATATCGATCGATATTGTATAATCGTGTTTTATGAATGTTAACGTTATTAATTTTGCTGAAATAGCATTCGGATACCATATTGAACGAGATACTTTGACCTTCGGTGGAAACGTGGCTTTATAATGGGCACGGTGAATGAAATCGTGACAGAAATTCTGGGCCAAGTAGTTAAGTATTGAAAGCCTGACTCTTTTGACTTCAAAGAATTTCGCCTCTAGCCAGCTTTCAAGTGAAATGGATTGTTTGAACCTAAAATGGGACGCATTATGTAGGCCAAAATATAATAGACCTTTCGCTGATTGCATAAGCGTGAAAATGGTATTTGGGACCCTTAGGATTCTGTGTCAAGGCGCATACGAGAACGTCGTGCTCGATTCGACGAACCAAAATCTAGCTGTAAAAATATATTTTCGTATGGTGAACGATTCAATTTTGCAGTTAATTTTCATGTTTCCGAGTCCACTTGGATCCAACGATTCAATTAACTTTTTACTACCAAGTAATTAGAGATTATTAAAGAAAATTAGCTGTTCTTCCAGGCTGTAAGGCAAGTTGCGAATTGTTTCCATATTTTCTGTTACTTTAATCATTTTCTTGCGACATACATATTTTTACCGCGTCTTACGGCGAGCTTCACTAAATAGTTCTTGCAACGGGAGTTGTTTTTGTTCACAGTCGGATCCAACGGAGCTGGATCCAATTTAATGAATAAAAACTGATCGAACCGTAATGTATTATTAATTTTTTAACCGATTAATCGTAATACTGTCGCTAATAAGAATTCGCTTCTGAAGGGAAGTATTTGCAAAGCCGCAGCTTCCTCAGGGTTAAGCAAGCACGCGAATCAATATGCTCAAGCATAGCACAGACATAAACCAAACGCGTGTTTCTTCCAATTTCTTCACGGTACACACGCGAGCATTCGCATGCGCGGTTTGCCGGTTCGTCGACTCCTTCGATGCGCGTCTCCTCATAAAGTCGACCCTTTCAAGTGGATTTTGGGCTCGTGCCCCTGCACACTATCTCGCGTACATAGAACTCCGCCTAAAATACTGCGGGTTATAAGTGATATTACCATGAGGTCTCTCGTTCTCTATGTGTTTCTCGGTCGAGGCTCTTTCCGGTTCGACCCGAAGGGCGGACCTTAATCCCCGATTAGACCGGTGCCCGGTTAATTTTCAATTTGTTACGATCATGACTCGAATTTCTGCTTTTCATTCTGCGGCCATCAGTCATAAGGCGTTTACCTTTATCCCTGCTGTCCGTTCCGTCGACTCGGCTTGCTCGAATCCCGTTCTATCGATAGCGTTTCTGGATCCATTACGGTCTACGCCTTAATTTAATTTGATGCTTTCTCTGATCTGCGGCACGTCGTTTATCACGAATCATGCCCGCTTTAACGAATCCAGGGTCTTATGGCCAGCCCACGTGCGTTCGAACTACTGCCACTGGTATGCTCTTTCAAAATTTATCAAGCAAGTTATACTTAAACGGAGAGGGGTCAAATTTTGAAAATTTGAATGGCTCGCGTTCCGAATGGTTGGATAAATAAAATCGTGGACGGAAGAGGGTCTCGTAGTTTTCCGACGAAGGATCTAAAATATTCATTGTATTCTACGCGTGAGAGGAAAATTGATGCAATCGTTACGAGCTCGCAGCGGGGATTTATAGTCGCAAGGGGTAAGAAACGCACGCGCTTAGTGCGTCATTACGCAACATATTTCCTGCAGCCCCCTCGGCCTCACTGTTTAACAATTCACGGGCTTTTCTTTCCCGGGCCGTCAGCGCGCGGCAAAAGCTAATTATCGTTCGCCGCGCGCTGACTGCAAAGTCATTATTTACACGGCTCTGCAATATCAGCCGTATAAATGCCTACTCCCGTTTTTAAGGGGTGGCGGCCGCGGGAGGGGAAGGGTACAGTCATGCAGAAAGAAGCCGTGCACGTGCGGCTAATAAGCTTTTTTATCGCTGACACAATCGGCCGCGTTTGTACGCGCGAAAAAGGGTTTTATTTAATTACAGGAGACATTATATATTATGGGATCAATTCGAAAAAAAATACACATCCCATGTAATTGTCATTACGCGCGAACTAGGATTCAATGATTTTACAGTCGATAACCAGAATATTTATGCGGCATAGATACCCAAATATTAGGTTGTGCCGAAAGTTTCTTTCATTATGCATCCTAATGGATAATGCATAAATAACGAATGAATTTTTCCTCGCGATTCGTCGATTTCGAGAGCAGCGCGGTTTCGAGTCGATTATAAATTCAGTCGATAAACGGGCCCCCGGTCTTATTTTGAATTGGCTACTGCGCGCGGTAGGAATCTTCGTTTCCGCGGGGTTTTAATCGAATCATTTAATTAGCACTCTTGCAGTCGGCACCGTCGCGAAAGTTAACTGACAGACGGCCGCAGATTAGATCGAATTATTCGGGATTATTAGATTAATACCCCCGGGTCCCGGCTCTCCAGCGCTGAAAAGTTATGATTTCAGCTTATCGGTGGGCGGATACAGCCTGATAAGCCGATTCGCGAGAGAGTAAGAGAGAACGTGGTTTTATAACGTGAAATCGAATATCGGCGGACGGGCACACGCGTCCGCAAATTTTTCCCAGGGTTTCTTCGGGATTCATAGAATTTCATAGCGGGGTACCGCGGCCTCGCTCCGAAACGTTCTCGCGTGAGCCAACAATCGACTTCAATCAATAAGCCTCATTCAACGGGAACGAACAAAAGTGCGCCGACTGTAAAGTTTACCCCCGTCGCGGGTGATGAGGTATGGGGAGGAGGGGGTAGGTCCCGCCCACCGTTAACTTTCCCGGTTTCGTACTATAATTCTCGTATAAAAGCCGAGCGTCAAACATCGTCAACGAGGGCGCGGAGGAGGAGGGGACGTGTCTGCGCGGGAATTACACCGATTCACGCGAATGAAATTAATTCTGGCCCGTTGCGTTAATTAGAACGCGGCGGGTGAGGTAATTCGAGAAAAACTTATTACCCCTTTGCCTGCCGAGGTGACGACGTTAGGCTTGTTGTTCGCCGACAAAGGGGTTCCGAAAGGCCGATGCTCTTTTCTCCAGGCGTCCGAAATTGGACCGTCGAAAAAGTTCCCGTCCGGATAATTCACTGCGTGTACGGTGACTGTCGCAACAGTGACGCGTGCTACGTCAATATTCAGCACGATTAAATATTATCAAGCAACATTCCGTAGATGCCTGCACCAGCGCGCTCGAACGATCCGGACGTGGATGCTGCGGGGATGGTTAAAAGAACGCCGCGGCGCTGCGCCGTGCGGAACGGCGCGTTTCGTGAGGATGCTGAAAGCGAGGGTGCGGGATAGGTAGAAAAGGGAGCTGCGTCTGATAGAAGGGATCGAAGGGAGACACCGGGGGTAGTTTCAGTCATATCGACCACACCACTTTGCCCCGCTATGCCATGGCATGCCGGTGAAAACACCTGAGCCCACCGGCTACCCCCTGCTCACCCTCCCGCCGCCCCTGGCCGTCGGTTGACTCACCGAAGCCAGACATTCGAGCTTCCACCGCACCGGTCGCCATACTGGTCGAAATATACTAACTTTTACCGCGTTCTGGCCGCTGGAACCTTCTCGAACAATTGTCCGGAAATTTGTTGGCATTCGCATTATGCATTTAAGACGGTTTAACCGTTTGTCGAAAATCGTTGTAGCAACGAAAGATTTAGAAGGGTTCCTGCTGAAGCAACAGTCAACCGGACCGTAGACACCGATTTATCGAGTGCAACAAACGGCAACAGCAAAGCGCGGAAACGAGCAAGCCGACGCGACGACGGTTTCCAAAGGTTCTGTCTCGTATTCGCGTGCGCGTCTTGTCCGGCTTTGCCGTGCGGCGAACGTGAAAATACGGGGCGGGGAAGTACTTTAATGAAAGAATTACAAGTTGCAAAAGTGAGAGACTTCAAAGGCGAAAGCCTCTTATCTCCAGTTAGATATCGTGGTTGTCGAAACGAAAAACGAACGGGGAGAATAAGGTTTGGAGCGAGGGGGAAGAGCAGCAGAGCCGGCTGGGCAAGGAGGGCACTCCTCGCCGCGCGGCGGAAGGAACCGTTGGAGATGGTTGGGAGCTTTCGCGGAGCATTTAATCTACCCCCGGTGGGTGACCGAGCTTGAAAACCTTCGGTCGAGCTTTTGAACTCGGTTCCGCGGCGATTTAAGAAGAGTCACTCGGCCGGCTTCAGCTACGCGAAAAGTATTAAGCCCAACAAGGGGGCACTAATTGGAGCAAATGTCGTGGCGACGTTCGCTCGGTCCTTTAAAGCCCGAGCTTGTTTTCGCGTCGGCAAATGAGACGGAAACCTGGGGTGGGAACTGTTGCGAAAGGGGTGGTCGCGAGTCTCGATCGTCGCCTGCGAAACGTCCAAAGGGAAATTTATTTGCTCCGAATAGTTTCGGAGTCGTTCTCTTTGTTCTTTAATAGCGGACGAAATTTCGAGAAGAACAGAAGGAATATTAATTATTGCAATATTTTACAATTGATATATTTCCTAGAATTTCTGATTGAAAACAGAGTGGCGTTCTCACAGAATAATTTCGTCCACTGTATTTCCCGTCAAGTGGCTTGTATTCCGCGTGAGCCGACGTCAGTCCAATCTCGCTCGCTGCACGCGTCTCACCTGTCCGTGGAGAAAAATAATTTCTCGAGAGAGGCAGGTAACTACGAAAGGCGTGAAGAGAGTCCACGGCGATCCCGCTGCCCCCGGCCTCCGCGCGAGTGGCCGTGAAACAATGCCCCTTAAGCGACGGTCTCTGGTCGGAAGAAGGAAGAGAGGAACGGAAGAAGAGGAATAAAAAGAAACTGTTTTAATCCATCGGCGGCCCTTCTTCGTCCACCTCGCTCCCCCTCCCAGCTATTTTATCCCCGTTCCTTCGTTACCGTTTCCTGGACCGGCCATTTTTCTGCAGCCAGGTTTTTTCGAGATGGTTGCATTAAATCGTCGAGTAAAGGGCACGCGTTTCGCCCGTAATGCAACCGTCCGGTTCAAGCACACTCGTACGTAAACGTCATGGGCCACAATGCGGACCGGCGCGGGGCGGCGAGCCGCTCCACGAATGCCTCAATCATTTTTTTATAACACCGCCTCAAAATTCATTCCGAGGATAACCTGTTCTTCTTCGCCGCCGCCGTCGAATAAAGCAAGTCCTATCCTTGTAATTTCATTATTCCGGTCGGTGAGTTTCTTTGCGAGAGCGGTTCTGTTTCTACATAAACGTAATTAATCTGGCCGGAGATATTAATGTATGGAATTGGAGAGGATTCCAGGTTTATTAAATTAACGTTGTGAAACCGGATATTCTTTCTTCTGTGGCGAAATTAGCCTTGCTGGAGGTGCGATAATAGCGTAACAGATTAGATCGACAGATTACGCGCTCAGACTAGTTTGAAAGTATTTTTGAAAAGAGTTCCTTACTTATATCGAAACTAATTAATTAATATGAATACATCCGCCGAAAGATTTATCGGCTCGTATTTCTCCGGAATATGAAAATTGGTAAATAACCAGCTCCGCAATTGGCAAGCAGTCTCAATTCTAAACTCTGAATGAAAAATCTGTTTTTCGAGGCCGTCGAGCAATCAGCCGCGATGCGATAAAAATCAAATGGAAAACGCTCTACATATAGATTACAAGCATTAAAGCGATGTTTGCATTTAATCACATTTTGTATCGCGAACAGCGTCACGTAATTCAATTAACAATACACACAAGTGATACCAAAAGTGCACGTAAACCCTCGTCTTTTTAATCGGAATATTTAAACTACCGAAATTCCTGTAGTATCGCCGGCGTGTTGTCTTCTGAATAATATACTTTCGATGCCATTCCGATCATAAGTTATAGCCGGACCTCGCAGTCGAGACGGTTTCGAATTCTCGTAAACATCGAAATCGATAACAGGTATCGACTGGATAGGTGTCGCGCGGGCATTCAAATTCATTGGTAACCTTGGCAGGTGGGTAGCGAGAGGGGTGGTGGCGAGTGTAGGGGATGGTCGCGTGTGCCGGGTCGGATGCACGTCGAACGAGCTTATTTTTATACATTAAACCGAGATCCGGGCGCGGAAGGGGGTGCTAGGAAAAGCCCGCACGGCTGTCGGAGATGGTATCCTCATCCGGCAGAAAATCCCTTTGCTCGTAACTGAGGCTGGCTGGGCGCAGTAGTAACGCTAAGCTCGACGGGAGATGCCGCCTGCGGTCTCCATAAACAGCGCTTACGCGACGGGGGTGGTGTAGCGCGGCGGGAGGGGTTGAGGGGGTGGTATGGGTTCTTCGGGGGATGGGCGGGTGTAATGTTCCCGACCCCTTGTTGTGTACGTCTCACCCTGCTACACCTACTACAACGGGGAGGAACACCTCGTCGTTTCGCGGCACCTTAGTCGGTGGCAGCCAGCTCGTGCCTTGCCAGGATACACGAGGCTTTAAGGATGCGCCAAGCGCGAAACAAGAGACGTCCCTTTTCGACGCCCGTGGAACCGATGGATCGTTTCTTGCCTCCGCGCCCGCCTCCTTCCGGAACCGTCAACTCGTGATCCCGTTGGGAAAACCCTTCGAAATATTACCGGGTAAAAGTCCGACGCCAAGCCTCGTCGTCTATCTCGTCACGGTGACGTCTGTCTTTCGCTCTCTGGTACCTTCTCGGGCACGGAGCGCTCTGCTCGACGAAAACGCGGAAGAGGTCCGTAATTAATATAGGAGCCGGGGGTTTCAATTATCGGCCTCGCGGAGCGAGATTATATCGGCGGTTGGGGCGGGGAGGGAACCGCTCGCGTCACGCAGTCGCGTTATTTAATTATGTAATTAAATCGCGGCGGGCCCCAACTTATTGGGAATCGGCCGATAAAATGAACTACGAGCAGCGCGAAAGGTTGCCCGACTGGCGTTCCTCCAACTGGCGCTAAGTTTAACGTTTGAAAGCAGCGCAAATACTAGCTGGCGAGAGAGGGAGAGTGAGAGGGAGATAGAGAGCCGTCCTGTTTCTGTTTGCTCGACTCGATGTTATTTACGTGTGTCGTTGTAACGCGATTAATTCCGAATCCGGTGTTAAGGAAACACGATTATCGCAGTCGGTTTTGCGGCCGATTCGTTTAAATATTCGCCCGTTTATCGGCGCCGCCGCTGGAAAATCTCGCCGTCCCGATAACGCGCTGATCGCGCTCGCTCTCGGAAAGAACGGCTCGGCAAAATTAACCGGGGCCGGGGGGGAGGAGGGCACCGTTCCTGCTCGTCGATGTCCTCCACTATTGACATAGAGTTGATTGTACCCCGGTAACAAGGCACGATCGTCCATCTAGTCGGCATTATGCGGACGCTATAGTCATGCCAGGCACAGTAATCGCAGCCAGTACGGCTGTAATGCGGATGCCAAAGCCCTTCATCGTCGGAAACAGCTACAGGGACACCCTTTCAGAAAGCGAGGCTCGCAAGGGAACGCAAGGGTACTGGTTGCGTGTTTTTAAAACATCAATTTGTCTTCGCTACCGAACAGAGAGAGAGAGAGAGAGAGTGGATAAGTGAAAGGGACGATGTATTGGCACACTGCAATTGTTTGGAAGATGGAGGGTCTTTCTGCAACGAAACACGAAGATTCAGCCATGTTCTATTTTAGGTGCTCGCAGCAACACAGATTGTTCAACTGAAATCCTGTCAGTAGAGAATTTTTATTAAACAAATTCTTTTTTTCTTTTGTTGCTTCATTCACTGAAATCAATCACTGCGCGAACAAGAAAAATTCTACCACAGAAATAACCTGCCGATACGTCGCGTCGGTCCCGCCGAATCTCGGCGCGACGGTGACACGTAACCGCGCAAGGTGAGCAATAATAGACGGGGACTGGTTGTACATGTAACCCAGGCGCTGAAACAACGAAGCGACACACATAGACGTACATACGTATGTATAGTCGGATCGGCACTCTTTGCGCTCGCGCGCGCTCTATATTTAATGCCCCGGTCCGCGAAATGTAGGTCGGGTTTCTGCTTCCAGACATTAAACAATTCAGAAGCCGGCAGGAGTTTCGATCCCAAAGTAGTTCCGCCCGCTTAAGGAGAATCTCCTCGAAGCAATGAACAAGGGATCCGTCGGATTCCAGATTGCCCCGCGACCCAGTAAAACTAGCCCGTCAAAGGCTTTCACAATTACACCGTCGGACAGGAAACGCGTTAATTGAAGCGACCGTTTAAACATCCTCGCGCCCCTCTGACCGCGGCAGTGAATCGGCCGCCCGGGGTATTTAAAAGAACGCGGTGGTGGAAGGGGGGTGGGGGGTGGTTGGACAAATTCATTAGAATCCGCGAATTGAAAAGGGAGACGAAAGACGCGGGATCCGTTCGGAGCCCGGGAACTCGGTCAACGGATAACGAATAACGACAAGCATGTATTACATGACCCGGTGGGACGTACCTTGGCTCTCGAGCGTTTCTTTTAGATCGCGCGATTCCGGGCGTGCCGTTTATACCAGTCGAGTGGCCGTAATGAATTCTAACTACGGCCGCTTGTTTCCGACTCGTCGTAGACGGCACGACGACGCCCGCCCCGCCACGATTTACCCCCGTTTTCAAATCTAATTTGAGTTTAATCCAATAACCCGTAGCTCTTTGATCGGCGCTTTGCTTTCTCCGTCTCTGTCCACAACACCCGTCCTCTTTCCTTGCTTTGATTTTTCTTTTTTCTTTTTCATTTTCGCCGACGAAACCGGGTCGTGCGGCTTCTCGCGTCCCTGTCCCCGCGGGTTCATTGAATAACACGCAGCGGACGTAACCGAGCGAATCCCTCGTTGTTCCGTCACGGTTACAACGGGTCCGCGACCCCCAAACCCGCTGCGCCAAGGAATTCGATCCTTTTCTGCGGTCCGGCGCGGCGGCAGCCGGGTCGACCAGCTAATTGGAATGTTTGGCCGGAATATCTGGAGCACTATACACTCGTCGACGACAGAATGCACGCTGCGACGCTATCTGCCGATCACTGGCATCGCGGACATCGCCGCGCGGCCTGCGATCGACCCGGCTCGGACGAATTCTTTTTTAAAATATGTATCGGCTCGAGAACCGTCAACTCCCTCGAATCCGGAACGTTTTCCGAGCGACGCCGAGGAAACTTTTGTTCCGCTTCTTCCTCCGTCCGGCAACTTTCAAACCGATTTCAAGGAATTTTCACACCGGAACCGGCGTACCCGCCGGACCCATTCTCCGTGTGTTCGCGGCCGATCGAAAAATTTACGGTACTTCGGGGGTGGGATCTGTGTCCGCGCGCCCCGACACGCGTTCCAGGCGGCGGAAATGCTCGGCTTACGGACGGCTCCTGATCTCGACGACTCGAGAGGTTACGTACGACGGTCCGTCGAATGTAAACCGGATTTTACTTCTCAAATTTTGCGGCGGAATTTTTTTCGAAAACGCGCCAGCGTGCTGTTTTTCCATTTGTTCTGCTGAAATCTGCACTCTCTCGCCACCGGATTGGTCATTTTTCCATTCCGGTATCATAGAGAGCGTTTGGCCCGCGGCCAATTGCACGGGAACCGCGCTCCATCTCTTCGTTACTATTGAAATGATACGCTCCTGATGGCTGTTTTGATTAATGATAATCGCATGGTGAACGGAGATACCTCGTTCGTTCGTTGGACGCTTTTAGAGGAATATTTTCAGTTAATGCCAACCGATGATGCGAAATGTCGATTTCTTTTTCGACCACATCAGGCTACATCAGGCTCCTCGAGCACAGAGGATCCGGACTCTTCGGGTCGAATAGACGAAACGTCGGGAAGTAAAGCGTGGATACCTTGCGGCTGGCATCAGCGCAAGCAGGCGCGGCGCAGGGGTACAAACGTGAAAGAGGAGGCTAGGTTCTACGTAGAGTGGATCGATCCGGCTGCCAGGTCAACCCTCGCCGCGGCTCACTCTCCCTGTGCCCGTCCGTCCGCAAGGTATTTTGCGTTTATATCGCGACGTTATTAACCCGCGCGCCACACACCCCGGTACACATTTCGATATCTTCCGGAAATCGGCTGGACTTAGACGACTCCTGTTCCGTTTCGAAACAAACGCGAGGACAGGTAAATCACCTGGCAACGTACCGACCGGACCGTACGTACGCAAGGACACGTCCAGATACGTACCGACCGTACTTCCCGAGATTTTAGGACACCCGAAATGCCCACGGCGGGTGGCCACATTTTTCCGAAGCTTTACTACGGTAGAACCTCGATGCTTGCATGCGACTCTCGTCGGTTCCATTTCGTCCGCGGTGGGACAGTTGCCCAGTTACCGGGAAACGAGCGACACGCGACAGTAAGAGAATAGTAAGAGATACTTGCAGGCTTCTCAGCCCCCATTCGACCTAACACCGGGGTTCTACCGTACAGATGGTTCCGAACCGTGCGTGCTCCACTACCACTCTAACCGTTCACCATCTCTGCGACCAACCGTGTTCGATTTAGTTAGACCACGCCTACATCGACAAGTTTTTCTAAAACGTTACACCACCAAGCACACCAGCCTCAGTAATTTCTACCTCGTCGAGTTGTTCCGCCGAGTCTGGGTCTCTAGTCTCTGGATTCGAACTCGCGGCACAACAGAGGAGATCCCGGAAGCACGGAAAAACGAGCGATAACGATTTTCGTGGGCAAACCGCTCCATCGAGCCGCCAGAGATCGTCGAGTCTCTGCGCCGGAGCAAATCGATCGGGATTGGTCGCGATTAATTCATGCTACTTTCGGGCTCGGACCGATATGAACGGCTCCGATCGATCCCACCTGAATATTGGCTCCGGCGAACGAGAGAACGTCCGCTTATGATCAATCGTAAAGCTCCGGATGGGACCGTACCCGCGGATTTGGTTATTAGAGGACTTTAAGAGAGGATTGATAATGCGAAACGGTTATTAAATATCGAGGGGCCTGTTACGTCGAGTGGTTGTGGACAAAGATCCAGCCGATTACTCGCGACACGGTCGCGCCCGATGTTCCGCGTTAAAGTGTTTCACTTCCGCCGATTCGGATTATCGAGCACGTACGATTTATTCTCCGCGGCGAGCGACTGTTTGCCCGGGGAATTACATTTTAATGAACAAATTCTTCGCGGCGATTCCCATCAAGCTAAATATGAAATGAATCTCATTCAAGAATAAAACTTGTTAAAAGTTTATTGGAATTTTCGCGTTATTGCGTTTCGCGTGCTTTCGCCTGCCGCGTATGCATGCAGCCCGCGGTATAATTATCGCCGGCATGATGACATGAATTTATTCCGTGTACCCCGGAATTTTTATCAGTGTGGATGCTGCGCGCGTTTCGCATCTGTTTTTCTAGAGTTCTTTCAGAACGTGGCTTTTGTCGGAATATTAAGAATAGGGATTAATCATTTAAAACAATATTGAAATTTGTAAAAACTTTTAGCGAGTATGTATGCATACTGTAAGCGGTGAGAACGGGTCAAGGCAGCGGCATAGTCAATTTCTGTTGACCTAACGTGTACGGTCAGCGAAATCAGCACGTAGAATATAAGTATCTGACACAAAAATATCGGGGTCGCGACAATACGTGGTATATCTACATCGGCATCGGATTATTCGACGTTTTCATTAGCCATTGACATCGGCCACGGAAAATATCGATTCGCAGCTTGCAGATAGGTGCGCGCACCACACACGTGTACACGTACACGTACACCAGCCGATATGTACGTCGCGCTTTCTCTGGCCGACGCGTTAATATTAATTTTCGAGCTTTTACATCCCCCCACGCCATTCGGAACACTCGTAACATAGATTAATTGAGAAAGCCTGTTACCGAGAAACGAGACAGTGGTTATTAATGGCATAACAAAATATCGAACGCGCACCTCCGGGGCCCACCTTCGCGACTCCCACAATTTTAAAGGGCGATAAGTTTCGGGGTCGGGCCGGTTCGGGCCGCGCGAAGGAACAACGCGCGCCGGCACGTTGATTAATGGCTTCCGTTTTTTCAAGAATACAAATTTCTGCCGCACAGATTAATTTTTATTATCAATTTATCGTGACAAGAATTATTGTCCGCGTTGCATATACTCCGGCGGCGGCGGCCGGCCCCGCTGGAATCTGAAATCCTTCGTAAATTATTAACATCGTAGAGAATCGTATCGGACGAAACTTGCCGCCTTTAAATCACAGCAAAGCAGCGGAGGGTGCTCTTCATTTTTTAAACGGGGACCGGTCACGTCTAGCTATTTTTTTTCTTTTTCCTATTTCCCGTCTCCGCGCGAACTTTCTGATGTACAAGCGAAGGGAGAGCGAGCGTCTCCGACGAAATTATTATTTAACATACCGGCGACGAGGAAGCTAATACGTATTAATATTTATACCTCGAAAGCACAATTTTCATACTCGCTGTTAATGCGTTCGAGCATGCTTCGGTTGTTCTCGCCGAGCATAAATTCGGCGGAACTTCCGGAAACGGTTTGCTTTTTAATTCAAACCAGACAGTTTTTGAGAGAGAGTGGGTAGAGGGGAATCTAAAAGCTGTGCACCCTCTTATGCTCGAACAAACCCCCGTAAAAAATGATTCTTGTTGTTCGCTACACCGAAAACATTTATTTGCGCAACGCCACTAAATCTAAGCTCGCGAAAGAAAGGAGGGAGAGCGTAATGACGGCGTACTTCGCAGGAACAATTCCCGGCTACTCCTCTTCCAGCAGCCGGATAAGCTGAACTCGCCCAGCCACTTATCAGGGAGAAATTACTCCGTGAAAATCTTATTTCGCCTTTCTGTTTACATCCTGCGCGGAAAAAGTCGCTCCGCTGGAAACCCGCTTCTGAAACGATGCTATCGGAATTGATGATGATGAAAGCGAGATTGTTCGCGTCGCGAACGTTTAATTATCATCGCGGCGCCGACGCTACGGAAATTGCGTACACAACGTTCGTACAGTTTTGTACAAAATTTTATTCAAATATCAACACCTAGCACTCGAGCGCCGACTCGGAGTCGCCACTAAAAACTGCTGTACCATTATTCAAAATATTATTTACATTGTTAAATCAGTCGGTATTTAACGAGGTATTTAAAATGAAGAAAAAAAATATAGAATTATTCTAGGTTGGAAGAAATGTTTAATTCTCAAGTTAAAATAGCTCCGAGTGCAAAGGGTTAAGTTTACAAATGAATTCAGTATCTTCTCGAAATAAATGATTTATATTAAAAATATCCAGATATTGTAATTGGTTGATGAGTGTGCGCCTTTGGCATTCGCATAGTGATAACTCGAAAATCGCGCGAGTCGCGTCGCTCTTGCAGCCAGTTTGTGTCTCGGACGCGAGCTAGCGCGGAGTCGCTGACACCTAAGAAGTCTGGAGAAGTGCAGTTGAAGGGACAAATGTAAAAATGGATCGTGACCCAGTGATCCCAGGGCGCGAGACGCCGCGTAAGCTGTCGATTTCACGGTGGCGTACAGTGGCAGGGAAGCTTCTCGGAACGAGTTAGAGGAACTGTCAAAGACGTCGAGTCAAATGGGATTAGAGGTTTATACGTCGTAAGGTCAGCGTTCGCTTAAAGTGCTTCAACGATGCGTTCCATATACACGCAACATACACACAGAGAGCGAGAGAGAGAGAGAGAGAGGCGTTGCGCGTGTCGCGTGTACACAACCTCGCACGTCTTACAAGCCCCTTAGACGTTCGCGACGCGTTCGCTGATTGATTCTCTGAAGTGATTTCGCACTATCGACTCGCATTATCATACGCAAGCCAGTTCGGCGCAATACCTCGAGTGGGTACGGTTGATTCATGGCCAGGCAATATTGTTCTCTATCGCGCCACCGCACCGCGACGCGCGCCGACGTTTCAGAACCGGCCATGCAATCAGAGACGCGAAAATTGACGTTCCGGGCCGACGAACGTCGTCGTAAATTCTCATTTCGAAATTGGTAATCGAATTATTAATGTTCCGACTTGCTGATGGTAATTGCTGCTGTTGGATTTTTGTTGTTTTTTTTTAAATCAGAGTGGACATTCCTGTTCGTGACCGTGCTTCTCTTAACGACCTGTTCTCTCCGCGGTCGTGATAGTTAAACTAAAACGATGCGATACAATTGCTTTTTTTTTTAATTCGGTGGTAAATTGTTCCATTCAATAACTGTCCGGAATACGACGAAATCGTTGATTTTATTGCGAAAATTTCTGGTGCCGTGACACTACGCATTGGTTATTTAATTGGCAATTTAATAGGAGGAACGCGGACACCACTTATCCTGATCGATAAAGCATATTGTCTCGATTGTTATTTCATATCAGCACGAAACTTAATTTGTCGGTCTACAAGCAACGACCCTGTAGATTAAAGTTTACGTTCGTATAGGATATGTGTATATCGGTGAACTAAAATATTGTACCTTTTATATATCGAATCTTTTCTTGCAACGGGCTCGTAGTAATCCTACCCCGCTATTTATGTCACGAGATTAGCACGATTCCAGTTGAGTATTAATAAATTCATCGCTGTAATCGGCTTAAACGAACTATAGGTTTCCGAAGTAGAAACAGACTGGGTCGTGCGCAGACATCCGCCACTGACCATCGAGCATGAGACACCGAAAACGTTCCACCGTTGAACAGAGTTATGAAATTAAAAAATTCTTCTTTTCTACAGTTTTTACTACCGTTTACATAAAAAGCATTCGAGTCTATCGATTAAGCGACAATGAAATAAAACTTTCGGACAATTGCTATTATGAATTTTTTGAAATTCGTGCACGCGAGCGTGCGGTCACATTTCCGTGTAGTGTGCGCGCAACAATCGATTCGCGTTCGTGGAAACTGCACATGTCAAAGTTTAATATTTCGTCCATTTTACCGTGTCAAAACATCCTTCGCGCCGAGCTGTCCCAAGGTTACATTTTTGAAAGGAATCCTCTTACACGGTCCGTTCGCTCCTCCACAGAGCGGCTGAATGTTCGCGTCGACGTTTGACATTCGTCGCGCCAGACGAACCGAATCAGACCTCGGGGTCTACCGTGAATCGTAAAACGCGAATCGCGCAGGAAGGAGGCCTGCGTGCGACGTGGTCTCTCGTATCTACACGGGGTTACAGTCATGAAAACGTAGTAATATCGGGCCCTGCCTGTGCAGCTGAAACTCGAATTCATTGTGAACGAGGGAAAAAAAGGAAAATTCGTCAGAACTAGGGAAACAGCGCCGGGGAAAAAGCACGGGCCGATCGGAAAATTGTATTTCGTAAAAATGCGTTTGTTGAATGTTGCAAAACGAAAAACAGCGGGCTAAAAATTGTATACAGCTACGAGCACCGTACTCGAATTTCGGAAACCCATTGATGGCGAAATTTGTACGGGCGAAATGAAAAGACGAGATTGCTTATAAAAGCTGTTTCTCGTCGAGCGATTGGGGTACACCTGTGTTTCGGTAAAATTAATTTTGCATTATCGTATCATTTAATGCAAGTGTTTCTTTTGTTTTTGTAAATTTACATTTTTATGAATTGCATGTTTTATATAAATTATCCGTGATGTCAACGCTACAGGTTCGATCCTGTAGGATAATTTATTAAAAATTTTTGCGATCGAAATAACGGAATATTTATTTTGTATATTTTATATTCGAGAAAATTTCTATTCAATAGGTGAACGACATTTTCTTAGAATTCATTTGGAGTAACAATTAACGGTAAAAATTCATCGCGATACAGAACGAAATTGTTACGGACAATTGCGCATAATGCATGCATCGTTTAAACTAAAGATTCGTCACTTACCCTCCGCCATTGAATCCCAGCATCCCCCAAGATCTCGTCACGGATGCAAAATCACAGTCCTGCATGCAAAATCATCAAGATCAGATTACTCGCAGGATCGTGTTACGAGGCGACGCGACGGCTCTCGTCAGGTGTGACGAAAACGCAAAGGACGAGGAGGCAAAATTCTGGTGAACTTGGAAGATCGTTCCCGGTTGGTCGCGTGTGCGGGTCGGATGTACAGGGTGTTCGACGAGACGTTGTAAATATTTTAGAGGTTGGGTTTTCTGGTGAAAATAAAGGGATAACCAAGAGTTGTCCCCGAAGTAGACTGTTTCGATCCAAATTTTTCTAAATCGTACATAATAAACAAACGCGATAAACGTTCTAACAATCACGGTTTCCGTAGGAAATTTTTTAATGACCGCGTTATATCGTCAAACTTTTCTTACCTGAAAAAAAAATAGTTCTCTTCCTTATCCGCATACTTGTGAAATCGAAGTTCCAATAAATACACATTATAATCATAACAAGCAATTATAAAGGAAAAAGCGAACAGTCAAGAAATTACCGTGAAACAAATCGCACAAATGTGCGTAGTTTCGTTGAACCACTGGTTAAAACCACGCCAGTCGAACACCCTGTATGTGCACGGATGCTGGTTTAGTTGGCGGTGTCGCCACGGGTCACGGTGGCGCTGCGCCGCCAGCGCGATCCTCAGTTCGTCACGGGGTCGCGAGGGGTACGCATTGCCTTCGTCGATTGGCCGTACCCACGTTCGTTGTTCGTGACGCGCGAAAACCGTACGAGAGCGCAGCGCGCTCCGCTTCTGTTTTCTCGTTGAGCCGAACGTCGAAATCTCGTCGGGTCCGGGGCGCCGGTGATATCGTTTCCCGAATCAGTGCTGTCACCGCGAAACGTCGGTTTATTATTTTTGTTTTTGCTGTGCGGTGCCATGCGGCCAGGTGGCGGCGGCGGATGTTAGCGTGATTTATCCCCGGTACCGTTTACGCCACGGGACAGTGCCGTGAGAGAGGGAAGATCAAACGAAGGACACTGCGGTACCTGCGACAAAGAGGCTCCCCCCTCGCGCTGTCAACGAAACGTGAGTGCTTCCTTCCACCTTGCCCTCTCCACGGGCTTGTTTGACTTTCTTCTACCTTCTTCTTCTTCTTCTTCTTCTTCTTCTTCTTCGACGACGACTCCGGTTGTCGCTTTCGGTAGCGTTGCCACACCGGCTGACCGAACGCACGCGTCCGCAACACGTCCCACCGAGGAAACGTACCACGACTCGTTTACCGACAGCTTCGACAGGCTACGCTTTTGACGCGTGGCTCGGAATTCGTGATCGGCGGACGTGCCTTCCTCGCGCGCACGCCGATAGTCTCACCGCGATACAGTTCCGCTTCCGATCGGACCACGATCTCCTCGCTGTGCCACATCGCCTGCTGCTACCACCTTGGTGAACTCTCTTTTTTGTATTACGCTCTGTTGGAACTTTCGTTCGTTTTCGGTGATTCAGATCGGAACCGGTAAAGGAGGTTTCTGTGCGCGCAGATTTAGGGAAATGTTTTCTCGGTGATTTTTCAAGTCCTGTTCTCGGATCGTCGCGTCACGCCTCCCGGGGACTTTAATTAGTTACGGGGACTTTTCTGTACGCGGCGATTCGAGGGATATGATGATTTTGGGTTTTTTAAGTTCTCGACGGTCTCGAATATGTTGGGACACCTGACGTGTGAAATTGGAATCGATGGTTTTTTAGATGATTTTAGGAAAATTTTATTTTCTGTTGATTTTCCGATCTTTCTCCGGTTAATGGATGTTCGTGATCTACGGGAAATATTATGTCGCGTTGCAGGATCTTTTGTAACATAAACTAGGCATTGTTTTGTAAATGTTTGCATGGTAATTATTTGGAATGGGGTACTCTTCTTCGATTTTGATGAAATTTTAATATGTTATGCAGCTACATATTTTTAACAACTTTTTCCTTTTCGGATATGACGGGGTCTTTAGTTTTAGTTTAGGATTTTCCGTATTCTGTTTACGGAAAACAGTTTACGTTTAAAACAGGGCCTCACGATTCGTCACAATCGAAGAGGACCTCTCACTAAATACATAATCACCGAAACATTTCTATTTCACTCGACCGTGTTGCAATGTAGAACATTTTTTATTCTGCATAAGAATCCGCAGTCTAATTATAAACTTCGCATTGACGGTAATGAATGGATCCGGAAGTGGTCCGTGTTCGAAAGACATATCACCAAAAGAAACTAGCTAGAAAATCGCGTTCTCCCGAAATTGCACAGTGAGAATCGCAGAGACTTAGTTTACGATCTGCCACGCTGGGACGTGTTATCCGCATTCGTGCTCTGTGACATATTCAATATACAGATCATACGTAGACGTAGTGGTATGGTGCACTGCGTTTGACGCTTGCGTTTCACTGTGTGCACGTATGCATATGTGTATCTGAGTCTTTTTCCTTGGTACTCGCTTGGGTGCTCTTAAAGTTCAAAAGAACCTGAACAGCGTTTTAGAAATTCTCGTAAGATCTCGATGGACTTTGAATCGATTCCACGGAACGTCCGTCCGATAAGATTAATTTGAAAAATAAATCTTTTTCAGCTCGAACAAACTCTATTTGAAGATACCGTCTTCAACACGGAGACCCAAAAGATATTACGGGTGGTTCGTGTATTCGTGGGAGACGAACCAGCTGTGTACATTGTTTGGCTCCAAAGTGAAACCGAGAGTCGTCATTGTTAGGAGATTAGTATTAAACATTTAATCCGTTTGTTGATCGACGTACTGTGTATTTGGAGCAGGTATCGTTCTCTGATGTTAATCACACGTACACGTTGATTTCAAGTTCAATGTTCCATAGAACATCGCTGAATAACACACAGTACTCATGAAAACTCTCCTGCTTTCCTTTGATTTCGGCTCGAAAATGTCGACGAGAGAGAGAGATCGCTTCGAGTATTTTGTTTCGGTTCCATACAAGCTCGAAAGAGAGTACAAGAATCTTCGAGGAATTAATAGACTCGAGTCGATAGATTATTTAAGTCGATCTGAAAGTGGGCAAACTCGTTTCGAGCTAATTGCTCCGCGTTGCGAAACATATTTTGTCAGATATTTCCGAACGCGCAACAATTCTCTTCTACCGCGAATAATTTAACAGAACAATGCACAAATTTCACGACTACATTCCTACGCCATCTTCGAACGCACAGTCCGAAGTACTTCGAGTGAACAGCATAAAATTCCGCAAAACCGAGCGCCCAAAAATTACAGGAACAAAATCCCAATTTAAGTCGACAGAGTCGCTTTGTACAATGAGAACACGAAGCTGTAACTTCTGACAATGGGAATGATCGAACAACAATGCGATTGATACGGCACAAAAGGAGTTGGGGTACCGGGCGCCATGCTAAAAACAATCTACATCGTTATTCCGAACGGTTTCCGCGGTAACAAGGTTTACAACAATTTCACGGTGGGAATATTTCGTAATGATCGTTGGCCGGGTGGGATGAAACCCGTGAACATTACGAGGACGATCGCGTTTCGCACGTATGTATCGTACCTACATACGTGCCTGTCCGGTGATAATCGCTCGGAGACGCAAGCTGTCAGGAGGCCACGTGGAGACTGCACCACTGGTTGCTCTCTCGCGATAAATCATTCTCTAACATTTCTATAACGTGTCTCTGTCTCCCGTGAAAAATGCCGACGGTCGAATCTGACCGAAATCGATGGAGCTCCCTGTTCCAAATACCCCGACATGCTTAAATACTCGTGGTTGGTCCAAGCTGTCTTACAAGCTGCGTGGTCCTCGAATGTTAAACAGCTTTGGAGGATGTTAACTCTCGAGTGGTACCCTGGGGTCTTCCGTGACCACAGCAAAAATTCCCGTGGCATTGAACACATCTATACTCGCCCAACGAAGCAAGGAAATATTTATTAATTGCCGAAGCGCAAACTGGAACGCACAGTTTCAAACTGTCGTTGCAAAAATTTACCTTATCGGATCGTGCGAACGCCGTCGTTCTACCGATGACGTTCGATGTCAACGACTTCTCAGGAGGCACTCACGATCCATTCACCGCGGCGATCCTCGCCTCTCGCCTCGCTCCGGCTCGAGAGATTTCAGCCAATTTTCTCAGATAATACGCGTTCCATGGAAACACAGTTTCGCGCGATTTCCCCTCCGGTTACCGTGCTCTCTCTCTCCGTCCCGCTTCCCCGAGGCCGATAAAGCCGACCGACGCATAAATAATTAATCGCACGCAATCAGCGTGTTTGCTTGCGTCCGCGCGACCGCCGCGCCGCACGCGAAAATTACCTCTATCTGTCGCGGATCGCGCAACGCCGACCACGCGCGTTCTCGAATCGTTCAAGTTTAGACAAGCTCGTTCCCGCCGGCGGCGCTCGTATGCATGAGAAACGATTCGGAAGTTTCGTTCGCGCGCCCCCGCAGACCCCGGCGCTGCCGGTGTGAGGATTTCGGATGCGTGTAATTTGCCCGGAAGTTTGTTTCGCCGTTTAGGCGGGGTTTTCGAGGGGATTTGTTACTTTTTCTCGGACCGGGAGCGGTCAGAAACGCGTTATTGGAAACGGCGTGTTTTCGGAAAACGTTCCGCGCCGGTTTCCTCGGAAATTATGTAGTGCACTGCGGCGGTGCGTAACGCTGAAACTATCGAGCACGTGATTGATAGTTATTGGCTAGTGTAACGGTAACGAGCCAGCTTATTTTCTTCGAGTTTTCATACGGAATACGCTTTTAACACTTTTTGTTGTAGGTGCAAATGAACATTAATCTAGATATTATTTTGTTACAAAAATGTTTCTGAACATGAGAAATCGATTATGAGTGCTGAAGACGAGTCGAAAATAGTGAAACAGAGACGAGCAGTAAATCGATGAACAGCTGTGCCATTATATCTCTCCAGACAGATAACAAATAGAGGTTGTTCGGCGATAATTTCTCTTCCTCTTTTTGTCCCCCACTCCCGTCTTCCCATCCTCGATTTTTTCTCTGGCCAGTCTCGTCTCTAGCTTTCCTGTTAGTCCGAGCTTGTGTGCGCGTAACAGTAGGCCGAACAGGTGCCCATCTTCTTGCTAGCTAGTCACCCCACTCGTGCACAACAGCTATATTGTTGGATTTCTTGCGCCTCTCCCGTGGATCAGCCCAGCCTCGAACCGCACAAACGCACGGGCCGAAACGGGCAGAGAGAAAGAGAGGAGGAGGGACAGGAGAGCTGAATGGTTCTCGCAACTTGCTTGTTTATTGATTAACCATTAGCGAAATTAATGGTGGTTCCCGGGTACGATACAATGCCGCTATAAAGCTTATGAAGGTGAATTAGATACGGGACACTTGCGCGAATTGCACTTATTCATGCATCGCGTTGAGTAATCGTCGTCGTCGTCGTTGTCCGTAGCAACGGCGAATAGAAGATCGTTAATTTATCCGGTAATTTTCATTGATCGATCCCCGCTCGTTAAGGAACGAAACGGTTTCATAACTAACGGGTTCGTCCGGAATGCTAACGATACGTGTTGTATTAGGTTGCCGAGATGGCCGTGCTCGCTAAGAAATGTGATCGAGGAATCGCATTAGCGCGAGCGCGGCGTGCGCGAAATTGAAATGTGCGCTCGGCAATCTGTAAAAGGAATCGGCACGAATCGTTAGATCGCCGTTCCTATTAATACTTTTCGAGGCTGCCGTTAGGACGATCGATCGGCGATTCGTAATAGTCTTCGTCGCGAATGAAAATGGAAAGTGTATAATTTTTTTTTTTTTGTAGAAAGTGTTAAATTTATCACCGACTTCGTTTCAAGTCGACGTTTTACAAGTGAAATTCTTATACACAATATAATCGTTTTTATGTTGAACGTACGAGATCTCGCAGTTATTTAAATAACCGTAATCTCAGCGACGCGAACGAAAATCAGTTTAAGTTCCAGAAGTATTCGAGATTCATAATATCCATCGTGAGAAACTGGAATTTTTGTTCCCCCTGCCTTTCATTTTAAAAAGGCAGCCGCGCACAGTTCATTCTACTTTCTACAATCGCGCCCGGGCTGTATCAGCGTTCGGTATCACGATTCTCAATTTCTTTTATTCTCCACGCCGCGGGGGTATATCTTTCCAGGAATTTCTCAATTTAATTAGCCTCTTAATTGTAGCCCGACCGATTTACAAACTCGAAACCTCGACAAAATTCGCTGAGCAAAAAGAGAGGCTATTTATACATTAGAGTTCTTAAGATGTAGTAAATTTCTTTCCGAGCTCGAGCGCATTCGTCTAATGGAAATCTGCGGAATTCCCGCGTAAATAACCGTGAGATGCCCGCGAGTATCCGCCATTTAAATATCCGGCGCGCCGTCTGCCTCGAAATATCCTTGATTTCATTATAAGCTTTCATTTATAATAATGAGTCCGAGGTCCCGTGAATAAATTCAATTAACAGAGACTTTGAGGCGGCCGACAATTAGCCATTAAATCTCCGAGAAACTGATTTCCACCGTCAAACGAAAAATGGATAAACCGACCCCGAGCGACATCAATCCGGGGGCCGGCGCTGCGTTCGTCGACGTGTTGTGAGATGATTAAACTTCCGTTATTTCATTTCTAAATAAAGGGAACCGGAGGGGGGCGGTCGGCGCCGTTGCGACGTCCATTTTATAATGGCAAGAATGTCAAACAAGTAGGATGACAGTGCTCCGCGAAGAAGAAAGCAACACTTGACTATTTTATGTGCCGCGCGCGCTCCTCTTCGCTCGGGACCACGGAACCCTCTTGCATACGCTAGTTCAGTTTCAAACTTTAATTAAAAAGGTGGAGTCGCAATAAGCTTCCCACCGCCCCCGCGTTCAGCTCTCCCTTCCAGGCGTCCTCTCTCGCTCGCTTGTTCTCGTTTGTCGCGCAGCGTTCTCCCCCTTCAGCGTCACCGAAACCGCCCGATCGGAGGAGTCGAGCTATTTTTATTTCATTTACGAGAAATAAACAGAACAATCAAATTAACGTAGGCTAGTGAATATGCACGGCCGGCCCCCCCTACTTTTGATGCATTCTCGAACTGCGTATTTTCGGAACAACTCTCCCGTCCACCGTCCACCACTCTACCTCTCTCTAGCTCATTGTTTTTCTGCCCCACCCTCGCAAATGTATTTCCTCCGGGTGTATCGTAATGCACGGAAGAACGGAGCCACAAGTAGGATAGGAATTCGTGTACTCCGGTAGCACGTTTCGGTATTCACTTTGTACATTTGCGAATTAACGAGACTCGGCCTATAAAATCTCCCGCCGCTGATGCGAACGCGCTACAAATCCTGCCTCTTGCTATTATTTATTTATTTAACGCCCGCGAACCCATTAGGCGCAAAGAGAATAAAGGATGCAGTTAATGCGATTAACGTAAGATTAGCCCCGAGGATTGCATCGATGATTTTCGTAGTCGGTCGAATACACTTTGCGAATTAAAGGAAAATTAAATGTACGCCGAAATATCGTTGATTTTTAAACTGTTAGTAAAAGCCGTAATCGTGCTGGACCCGTTTCGGAGCTTTAATGCCTCCACTTTCGGAATCCCTAATTAAACCTTGGTAATCCTTAGTTTTTTCGTAAAAGAGAAAACGCGATTTTATATTAAAAGGTCAAAATTTCATTGTACTCCTAACAACAATACGAATGTTAAATATTAAAGCGAATAACCCTTTCGAGAACGAATTTCTTCGAAACAAATTGTTCAACTCGAATTCCTTTGTAATTATGCACAATTGTTCAACTTAAATAGGCATTAATTGACCAAGCCAAAAATGAAGATAATTGTTCGTTGGAAAAAGATGACTGCCACGCGAGTGACTATTAAGCGTTATTAAAATTAATGCATGTAGGTGTTCTTGAAAAAGTTAAAATTTCAATGGAAAAATTAAATTTAATTTACGTGGAACCGTTCAGATTTTTAATAATAACACTCAATCAATAGGATATCAATTGTCTCTGAAAATTCAACGCTTGATTGGCACAGGGTGTATTAAAATCGCTACACATGTGGTCGAGTTAAAGGTAATCAACGGGATTTGACGGGTGATCCGGTGTTTAATCGACGCATACCGTCGGTAATTTCTTTCCTCGAATCAGCGATTCACGTCCGAGAAGACGGACTCGAGACGATAGTTCCCACTAGAATGATTATCGCGTGGAAACAGATACGCGATTTTTTTTTCCGAGCTCCGCGTGCGTAGAGCGAGGAAGCGCTTCCCCTATGACTCAATGTTCGAGGAACCGGGAGCCTGGATTTATGGTCGCGATAATAGTTAATAAGCTTTCATTAAGGATTCGGGGAAAATCGCTCGCATATCTCGTGAAATATTCGCGAACGTTCAATTACGGGCGTTCGCGATAATAAATTTCTCGAGAGCGCGGCGGCTACTACTATACGGTGTCAAATGGAGGGAGGCCCGCGCCTCTGTTACCATCTAGAAATTAAACGAAAATTAGTATCGCGTTTTCGACGATAGCTAATTAAAAGCGCAATTATTTAAGAGTTAGACGCGACCGACGGGAAAACAACGGACGCCGAAACGCTACGAAATTTCTGCGTTATTTCGCGGGAAACGGGCCCGCACTATAGAGGCCACTGTTCAACGAGAACGCGGCGCTCGCGAATTCGATTCAGCTCGACTTCGCGCACCTAACAATAAGTATTGTACACCCCGGAAAACATTTATCGCGATATTACCTCGTCAACTTCCCCCACGAACCGGCGCCGAACAAAAATTTCCTTCGATCAGAATTAAATTCTTCGAGGGACTTCACATTGCATTTTATATTTACATTACTGAGGGAAATATCAGATATTTTATATATAATTATTTCATTTTTATAAAGTATTGTAAAGTAAAGATTATCTCAGATCTTCAAGTGAATATTAAAGAAATTGTTAAGAGGTGTTCAGGATTATTTAAAAGGAGAAGAATATATTTCTATACATTCTGATTCTTCTTAATTCTCATTCGTTCCTCAGGCTGGAGATTAACCCATTTTCTAAAAATGATGAAATCTCCATGTTCGTCAGATGTATTCCTTTATATAAAGTAATTCCCTGAAAGTATTATCATAGAGTCCATTGTGCGTATCAGCATTAATGGCAAAACTGGATAGGTAGAAATGAAAATTATTAACGAAAGAGGGAATTTTTTGTTTAGCTCCCGTATCTTGCGATCGGCGAAATTTTGCAGAAAGATTTATAAATTAGAATGCAAGACCTCGGCGGCGCGGCGCGGCAGGCAGCTCCGCAAGAAGCGGAATTCACGGATGAATATAGATTAAATCAGGCCGTGTATACCATTTATAAATGAAACTGAGAGAATCTCATACATTTGAAATCCGGCGAGAGCGGAGGAGCTCGCAGATTAAACCGAGATGTTTATGCCGCTTATAGATTAAACTGCGAGTCCCAAGGAATCCGGAATCCTATAAAACTAGAGGGCCAGTTGTAATTGGATAGTCCTCTTACGAGAAGAGAATTGCTTCTTTTATTAGCGGTGCGCTTCCAGAGAAAGGGCAGCGCTGCTCGTGTCAGAGCAATTATAAGGTCGTCCGAAGTAACGAACGATGACGTCCAGGTCATCGCGAAAAGGCGTAGCCGTCGCTCGCAATTTGCTGTCGTGCTTGCACGAGTATTCGCTCCGGGAATGTGGACGGGGCTGAAAGTCGCAATGTCGTTCTTTGCTGAAAGGAACAATTAACAATCGTCTGTTTAAAACTTAGCACCGAGGCTTGGCTAATTCACAACTGAGATTTTCATGGAAAATTTTTTATTCTAATCATTATATTCATTCTTATTATAAATGCTCAGTTTGCTGTTGATCTTAAAAAATTTGAAAAATCTCGATCCAATAATCTTTTCGGCAATGAGAACGAAGAAATTTACGTTTCTTCCTTGACTCGAAGAAATACTTTTGCCCATCGTTCTCGCACAGAATACTGTCGTGTACGGTGTTCTCCAGCGTGTGTTGCGCCGAAAATCTTAATTTCGCCCGGGCGAAATATTTATCGAGTGTATACACCGGGCGAGCAGAGGCGAAGTAATTGCGTGCACGACATCGTCACATTGAAACGGGCCGGGCGGCCATAATGAATAATCGGCCTGTTCGCCGAGTGATCACGCGCGTGAGATTACGCTCGCATTTTCTGCACGGTACTGTCAGCATCGCGTGCGATTAACACGTCGATTTCAACCGCTAGCTCGGAGACTCGACTTTCTCTTTTTCTTTCTTTCTTTCTTTATCTCTCTCTCTCTCTCTCTCTCTCTCTCTCTCTCTCTCTCTAGCTTGTCCAGTTCCCACTACCATTCTCGTAAACATTTTTATAGGGATTTTGCGATAAACGAGGCTGTATCGGCCTCGGGGATCGCGCGACCCGTTGTTATTAGCCCCGAGTAATTCTTGCGTTAATCGTCGCCACCATTAATATGCCAGGCTTCTTTGTTTCTTCCATGCGTACACGCGAAAATACGCTGTTTCATGGCGATATAATAAAGTGTCTGCTCCGAGACGCGGGCTCCTTAAAATAATTAGAACGTCACGGCCACGATAAATTCCATGGTCCAGGCTATATTTAACGATCATATTTTTGTTTCTTCTTTTTTTTTAAGCACAGTCGCTTATTAATTACGAAAACAGAAAGATAAAGCGAGTTATTATCCCCTGGGAGGAAGTTGTGCATTGTGTGCTAGAAACGTGATCCTCGTGCAGGTGTTGTTATCGTTACGCATTCTTCATCGAGCATGCTTTAACACTTTGATTATTATTTTAACACCAGATCTACAAGGGGAAAATGTTGAATTATTTTTTACCGGTTACACATACTCAACTAAATCAGTTTTTTTTTTGTTTTAATTGTTAAGACCACTTCGCAAGCTGTACAAATTTTTCCTGTGACGTATTTAATGCATTTTACAGTTCCGCATAAGTAATTGGAGGCTTTATTTGCGATATAATCTTTTGTCGGATTTACCATCAGGAAATTGCGTGCAACAGCGCGGCGCATTCAACAGATAGAAGAAATAAATGCTACGTACACAAACGCATATACTCTATGAAAAGCTTTATATCCAGGTTGCACAACAACAGAACGAAATGTTGTTACCGTACCGTACAATTCAATCAATGATTCATTCCGACATGTGGCCAATTGTTGTCAATATACAATTCATATTGTTGGAAATTTGAATTAATCACTACACAAATTTCATTCCGGTTTTTCGTTCTTTGAGGCAGGCCAATATTTTTTGTTTGAACGAATTGAATGCGAAATGTCTCTGTAAAATCGCCCAACGAAACGGCAAAACGGTGACGTTAAATAGTGGAACAGCTTCACAAATGAGTTAAATAATTCTCGTAAATGCGTTCTATTTCCTCTCGAAATTAACAATTCCACGTTATTCATTTTTACGTATATTTAAACGTCGTCGCACGCCTTTTGAAGAATTTTCCGATTTCCATGTTTAATTTCCCCCGTTCCATTGATCAAACAATGGGAAATTACTTGTATATGCTTTCTAAGAAAAATAATAAGCAGGAGTGTTTCTAATAATTATATATCAGGCTTGGGTTAGGCGATTCGAAAAATTCTGTGTAGGTAGATTTCGATTAAAAAGAGAATTGATCATTTCTACGATAATTTCAGCACCCGCTGTAAGTCGAAATATGATTCACAATCGGGTCACATACGCACCTGTTCAATCTTAAATTCAATATGGAAAATAGAATCAGACGACGCTCGATTCGCAGCACCATTCCCCGGGAGAATGACAATTCGCGGAGCCCGGAGGGTCAATTTAAGGGTCAATTTAATTAACCAAAAAACAGCTGACGGCGTACTAGAAACGAGACTCTGTCGGGCGCCCGTATTTTTCCATCGGATAAATGTTTCAAACAATCCGGGGGTGGTCTGTTAAACGTTTCCTGGCCGTAACGTAACGCCGATTGGTAAACGAACGCCGTGTGTAATGGGTTAATGCACGCGCATACAGAACCCGCGTGTTCACGCATTCTCGTTGCGTTTGACCCGCGATACGGCGCGTGGGTAGTTTGCACTTAACGGAGAACAGGGTCGCGTGCGGTTTTTATCTCCTGGCGGAGGTTTATGGCACGGAAACGGTATTAGTATACCGATAAATTATAATGCACTCGGGTGGGTGGCGAAGCGAGGCCTGGCATTTCGGAAGATGATCGGCCGGGAGGTGGAGCATATTTCGCCCACCGAGACAAACGACGCATCGCCCTTTGCGGAATACATCAGGCGTGAAAGATAGGGCGCGTACGTCCGACCAGCAGGGAAATTTAACGCGACACCGTCTCGCGAACTTCCCGCGAAGTTTCGCTCGAGACGCCAAGCGCCGAAGATCGATTCCCGCTGCCTCGAGAGGCTCGCTGCGGCGCCGGATACCGGGCTTTATGCAACGCGGTTAGGCTTGCGAATCGCTTTCGCTGCCCGGCCCCCGCGCTCTCGACTTTTCCCGGCCAGAACCGCAACTCGAAATAGCGAACAGAGAACGACCAGCTCTCGACCGACCGGCCACTCGAAATTATTTGGAAAGCCGCCGAGACGTTGAGTCGCCGATCGAGACCGACTCGGACAACTGCTGATGCCCCCGTGAACAGCTGCTTCTACGAAATGCTCGCGAACTAGGCTAAGATCCGTCGATCCGCATTGCGGAGCTTCCTGGAACTTGCGGAAAATATTTGCGATTTCTGGCTGGCATAGATCTAAATTCGGCGCGAGAATTCGACGCGCCAGTTACTCGTTTTTTATTTTCTTATTAACGAAAATGAACACACACTTTCATTGGGAACTATTAAATATATCTCGTCGTTGAAGCACACGTTCCGATAGAAATTGACATTGTCATTATTTTGCGGTTCGTTCAATTTTCTTCTAAATGCCACGACGTTATTCGCACAAATATTTCAGCGACAATATTTCTGCATTTTTACTGCAACTGTATAGCTACACTGCAGACGTTCACGTCGAGTTGAAAATTTCTGTGATAATTTCAAAAACTAGGAGCTAAATAGAAAGTTATAGAATAGAGGCAAATGCGGAAACAGAAATCGACCACTATGTTCTGCATAAAGAATGTCGGTCAGACGAAAATGACAAATGGATTCAGAGAGAGGGGTGGAGGGGGAGAGCGAAAGCTGGAATGCTCGCGAATTACGCGTGAAATAATTTCACTTCAGTGAACACGCATAGCTGTATGCATAGCTATTCCGAGTAAAATAATCTTTCGAATAGCGAACAGTCTATTTTCGTTTGAATGCGAAACAGTCTGTTCTAAAATATTATTTGAGCATAGTATTCCATTTGAAGAGCACCGGAAAATAGTGCCGGTTCATTTCGAAGTATTTCTATTTGGCTTTTCTATATCTGTGGAAGATGAAAGGGTTTGTAAATGTTGGATAGTGCTTTTTCGCTTAACTTTACTGTCGTACAACTTTTATGTATATTAAGCACGTCGAAACATACATTGAATTTCATGCGAATGGTTCATCGCCGTTTCATGACGCTCTCCGAGGGTTCGTTTCTTTCGTGCATTAACCCCTTACTAGTGAAGGTGTAATTGTAACCATAAATATCAAAAGTATTCGCGGAATGTTTACCAGAACTGTCTCAGCATATTATTCCAGCCAGTCCTCAGGAACCAAGGTACCCAGCGCGGAGAGAAAGAAAAGTAAGCACGAGCCCCTAACGTACCATCAAACTGCGCCACTCCACCGAATTCCCTGGCCATTAATGCCCACTCCCGTCCCGGTAGCGCCGTGTACGATCCATTCCACTGGTTCGGAACGTCGGTAGCAGCTAATTAGAAGTGCAAACATCGTGTTCGACCCGTGGAGGCCGGCGCCGTTGAACCGCTGCCGGCTTCCGCGAGATAATGCGTTATTAGAGTGCGGCTGGAGAATGGGCGTCGCGGAAAACGTTTCAGAAGACTGGGCGACTGAGCGCAAACTTCCGAAAGACGTTAACTCGCTCCAGCCAAAATGGCTTCTGGCTCCGATGGTAGCACGAGGTTAAAGGTTACCGACGACGTAATCATGCAGGAATTAATTAAGCGGGTCGATTGCTTCGACCCCTTTCGCGCTGAAAATAACAAACCATGTAACAATAATTCAGAAAAAACGGGACGAATTAAGGCAACCTTTTAATAAAAAGAGAAGAAAGTGGAAGGGGGACACGATCACGAAGAAGGTTTGTCCGCGTTTGCTCGCTCCCACACGTTGTCCCTGCGGTCCTCGAGGGCAAACAGGAAGCCCAGGATCCTCCGCAGGACCGGTCTACCGGTTTGCACCGCTATCTGTCCGCGGCAGCGCGGCGCAAACATTTGTTCAGGACAGGGGACGAAACCGGGACGAAACGCGAACGGCGGCGATGCGATATCGGTAATAAGATAACAACTGTCCGGCGAACCCCGCCGGTTTCCTCTCACCTTCCACGTGCAGGCGAGCGGGGGGCCACTCTCTTTCCGTCGACTCCTTCGATCGGCCTGTTTCGCCGGCCGGCCGATGCCTAACCCCGCGCCTCTAATGTGTAGCCGAGGCACGCTCGTTTGTTCAAACTTCCTTATCGAGGACCCTCCAGCGAAAGCCAGCTTAATTCACACCGCCACCGGTGCCCCGCGGTATCGACTGGCTATCGAACGGATTTTTCTCCAACCTGCGCAAAGTGCCTCTCCACGCAGAAACGTTCCTGATAGCCCAACATGTCCACCGAGGGCTCGCCTAACTCCGGAAATTAACGCTGGATCAATCGCGGCTTTCGCCATGCTCGAAATTACCTCGTGTGAATCGGAGACATGTTACGTGTGTGTCGGTGAAAGTTTTATAAAAATATATTCAAAAACAGTCAAGTTCCATAAAAATGTTCGAACGATTGCAATGGGAATTTGCGTGTCGATTTGCAGTCCGCGTTCTCTAATCGTGCACGGTCTCTAGAATCGTTTCGAGACCGATATGATAATGATTTCTGAATCGCGGAAGGCAGAACGGAACCGGAGAACTATCGCAGGGCAAATGTTGATCAATCGAGATAGAAGCGGCCGGGGGAACCGATTGAATTAAAGTTGGAGTGTCGAAGCGTTGTCGCGATTATTTCGGTATTCCTCCCCGATATTGAATACCTGATCCCGACGATTACTCTGTCTTCCCGTCGGCGCGACGCGGCGGGAATCGTACGGGAATTGAAATCTTTCGAATGCCTCGGATATTGTATACATGGTGGCTCGTATCCAATTTCATCCAGAGATTAATAGAACATCTTCGTCGAGACCGTTTTTACCTGTATTTTAAAACCACCGGATTTTGTTCAGCTATCAATTTTAATCCTATTTAATTAGTAACCTCTGTTGGACAAAAAGAAATGCCATCTTTCCACGACGAAAAAAATTGGTTCCATCGCGTTGCCGATGAATGAACGAAAAAGCTTTTGTTCGATAGCTATCAAGAATGATTTCTGAAAAGAAACGAAGCTCCCAGTGTTTTTCAATTGAACCTAGAAAAATCCAAGAAACGCATAAATATTCGCGGTCCAATCGCACGAACCCTCAGAGCAATTTACCCTGTCAGCGAGAGGAGCTCGTTCAAGTAATTTCGAGCACAGGTGACAAACGGCCCACCCCGTATACCGGCGCGCGTACGTGCTCATAATAGCGTTCTCTGGTTCGAAACTCCGTACATGGATATCTGGATGCACAAGGAGAATATATCCGGGAATATTCTTGGTCCGGTCGATCTTCGCAGACTCCCCCAGCCCCGGTACGCATGGACAAAAGGAGGAAAGAAACGATAGTGTACGTGAGCGTACGCGCCTGTCGGGCTCGCGCGTGATCCGTTTATAATAAAACAAAAAAAGAAAGGGAGCGAACGACGGAGAAAGAGAGAGAGAGAGAGTGAGAGAGAGAGAGAGAAAATGAATGAAGAGGGGGAAGAGAACAAGGATCCTTTTCGACGACTTTTTGTAATGGACCGCAGTTACCGACTCTCATCCCCCGACGTTGGCCACCCTCTTCTGTTCGAGCGAGTGCACGCACGGTTGTGCGTTTCTGCTTGCCTCGCGACAAGGAACAGCGGAATGGGCGAAGATTGGCATTGGATGTTTGCGAGCCCGAGCCCGTCCAACCCCATTTTCGTACGGTGTGAGAGTCGAGCATGTGGCAATAAACAATTTGTTACGTCGAGGGTCGAGCCTGCAGCATACGCTCGCGCGCATTATGTTCGTCTTGTTCTGGCGCACGCACACCACCGCCCTTGCTCTCCCGCACTGTGACAGCCTCGAGCGAACGCAACAATCAATAACGGACGCGTCACGCGTTGTTTTCAGCGATACCTCCGTCCACGGCGATCGTTAACCTTTCGATCATAGCTGCGGACGGCACCGCGATCGACGTCGATTCAGACGATCACGGACAACGCCGCTTATCATTCTCTACGACGGATTTTGTTAATGCTCGGTGCGTTTGCCAGTCACCTTAGACATAGCTCTCGCTGTGAACCTTTGGGGAATTCTAGCGGACCAGGTGGCTAACAGTTGTTAATATAAAACACATTGTTCGGAAAATTTTAATGAAATATCTCTTTTATTTCATCATTTTCAACCCCCGGTGCATGTTACCTTTTCTAACGCGTTCGTTAACAAACGCCACGAGCTAAACGCAGAAAAACATCCATCCGCCTCGATAATTGAAGCAACACAACTCGTCTGATATAATTTTTAACGAGGCATTTTCACAATTTAAAATTCCATTTCCTCTTTTCACCTTCCCAGTTCGAAACCAATTAGTAGAAATTCGTATCTCCGCCATTATTACCAAAACCAGCCTCCACTCGTCAGCTGCATTCCCACGGGTTGAAAAAAATCATTTTCCAAGAAACTCGTTCGTCCCACTACCATTCGATAGAAACACGGCGTCGCGTTGCGTCGGCAACGTTCGTTTCCCATCGAATTAACGCGATGCGACGGTCGCGGAACGCGGAAGAATACCGGCGAAAAAATCCACTTGACTTTGGTTGGCGCGAGAAAGACGGGGTGTAGTCTCTGTCCCCCTTTTCTTCGGGGCTCGGAGCGAGGCAAGCAAGCAAGCAAGCCATCCAGCCAGCCGGCGGCGTTTCGCAAACGCGGACGATAACGGGGTAGCGTAAACTAAAATGAGATCGCATTATGTACACCGGTGAAAAGGTGGCCGGGAAGGGTGGCCTCTCGCGTGCGGATCATATAGCTGCCGATGCAGACTCGCACAAAAGTGTTTTGTGTATCACGGGTACGCGTGCACAACTCCTCGTTTCCGACGTCGCGTCGTTTCGCTACGCAAAATACGTGTATGCGACGCGGAATTTGAAGTCTGCTCGTCTCCCGTTTCACAGAGAGGAGACCCGAGACTCTTCGAATCCGCGTCGACGCGCTCATAAGACGCGCTTTGCACCTGTCGCAGAGCCTCTTCATTGGACCCGCGTGTATCTATTGACACCTAGCCGCTACACGTCTCCTCCCAAGCGTCGATCCAACCCAACGACCAGCTTCTATAACAGCGGATTTTCTTGGTTCGCGTATTTTTCGAAAGCTAACAAACTTCCCGTAAAAATGCCAACCTGTCTACGATTCACCGGGGGCTCTGCGCCCCTATCCGTCGACGACCGGGCTTTTCATCCGGCTAAACCATTCCGTTTCCACGCGTTTGTATCGCGCTCCACGAAACTTCTGACTGACGTGGCTGTCGGGGCGACGCGATGGAAACCGCGCGGTAACCGAACTCCATTAATCACACGGCTTTCGGCGCTTAATGAAAGGGCAAAATATCGCGGGCCGAAAACGCGGGGCGCGGACCGTGACAGCGGGAGCGGGGGCGGACCGCCGCTGATGAGTCGCGCTGCGTCGAATCGCCAGCAATTTAGCACGATCATCTTTTCCCAAAGTCAATCACGATCGACGGGTGTCTTGAGAAATTTATGTTAACGAGAATTAATTAGCCCGTTTGCGTAAAGACAAACTGTTTCTATTGAGCAATTTTTAGCGGCTGCTCTGAGTCGCCACTCGAGTGCTAAAGGGGTTGATAAATTCATTCTATCGCACGATAAATCTCGCGAATTCGAGGAGAAATTGTTGCGTAAACGAATCGAGCGCAGACTTCGAGCGTCGTTGCTGCTGGAAACTTCGATGATCAACTTCGCCGGTCGGATGCTTTGTTTCCGTTCGCGGAACGGAAGAAACATTGTAGAGGCAGAAAATGCGATCCGCTTAAAGAGATTCCTCGTCGTTTTCTTTTGCCTGGGCACAAAGGGTGGCCCGTTGTGCTTTAGCTTTGTTGCGTCGCTCGAGTCGTTATTCGCTGTTTGTGTTTCCCTGTCGGCGACGACTTTTTGTCCGTCCATTGGAAAATATACATTCATCGACGGTCTCCTTAGCGGGAAATTTATTCTACGATTGAATTTGAATTTCTCTCTCCCTCTCTCCTTCGTTCGGGACAAAAGAGCCTGTTGTCCCATCGTGAACGTACGCAGACACAATGCGACTTCTTCGAACACACTGGCCCGGGAAAATTATATCACTCTGCGTTGAAATCTTTACTTGTAATTTACGGTATATAACGTGTAAAAAACCGAATGGATTGGACGGGAATGGATCCCGGGTCTCCCTGCTGCTGGTAGCTGATCGGCTAACGCTACAAATACGGTATTTGTTCTGGCGGGTCCTGATCCCAGGCTATTTGAAAACTTCGCGCTCGAGCTGCCACGTATTCCCGACGTCCGATTGATCTGAAATTTTGGGCACATCATTTTTTTCATGAAATGGAGCAATATTAGTATCAGGAGAAATAAGGTCCTAGCGTGCACCGGTAAAAACCATGGGAGAGGACGTGCGCTTTGGGATTCTATTGAAAAACTTGGAGCCAACTATTTTCATAAAACGCCGGGTTGCATGTCGAACCTGTACTTATAAAAAGAGCTGTAGTTCGCGAGGAGGAAAGTATGCCCGTGCAAATCTAAAGCGTACGCGTAGAATTTTATTAAATCAGGCCTCCGAAAGTTGTTTCCGCGACGGGTACACACGGAAGCCAACCAGATTGGATCAATGGAAGTTAGCGGAGACCTCATCAAATAAAAGCGCCGAGAATCTGATCCCCGTTAGATTTACAAAGTTTGCGCGCAGATTGTTGATATAGACATGGACTTCCGTAGGTTCATAGTGCTCGACGTGAAAGAACATCGACATTCTCAAAATTCCAATACATAAAATTGCTTAAAATAATAATTAGAGACAATTTGAAGCTGTCAACTGATTGAAATTATTAAAGAGAGCAATTCTGATGCAGAAAATTTTGTATTTCGCAAAAGATCTGATCTACCGATGATAGTCTGGACGCTGTAATCAAGTATTTTATGGTTGTTAGTTCGTCATTGTTATTCGGTGGCACGTGTTAAGCTTCATTCGGATTTTTTTTTCGCTGGGAAAGCAAAGATTACCGTTCGAGTGTAAGCTTCAGCGAAACCTGATAGGGATCGCGTTGGATCCACAGAACTGTATGCAAATTTCACTGGATCTGCAGAACTTGCGGCGGAGTTTCGCAGGTTCTGAATGTCTCAGGCGAATGGCTTCTATAATCTCAGTTACCTGCACTTGTAACTTCGTATTCTTCGAATCCCACGAACACCGTGAGACACTCGCGGAAGTTGTAAAACATTTACTTTAGTTTTCTCTGGTTTATTATGAGACAATTTTCGAACTATTATGCCAGATCTACATATTGGACACCTTCTCGGCGATTGTCCGTCCCATGTTCTTAGCTGGGTGAACTACCATACGGATTCAATAAAACCCACATTGAGATTTATAGATCCAGCGAAGTTCCTACCAAGTTTTACAGATTCAATGAGGTTTCCCGTAAGTTTCCCGGATCCGATGCATCGGTTTCCACGAATACAATGCGTCGATAGACTCCTCCATGGGCTCAGCTGCGTCCACGCTGTTCTACGGTATTCTACGTAAGCCGTTCGAGATCGTCTTACGCTATTGACGTCTACTCGCAACTTGCGAATGTTGACTCCCCAAGTATTTCTGGAGTTAGCCTACCAGGCAAAGAAGAAGTTTCTTATTTGCAAACACAGCTGTTCGGTCTTAAGTGAGAAAACCGTAGTGCTCTTACTTAATTTAGCAAGTTTATGAACAAAGTTCACAATGTCCGAAAGGAGATATAAGTTCGTAAAATATGTCGGTCAAAAAGTAATTTCGCTTGCCTCGAGAAACTTCGACGACGACGTTCCCTCTGTATCATATTAAAATTTATAAAGTATATAATGTCCTTTACATTGAATAACTTCCTGTCATCTTCCAGATAGTTTCACTCGAGTTCTGCCCTTGAGGAAGTTTCTTTGCTTTCTTAAACATCCGTGGAAAATTCTGATTTTGATCCTCCTCCTTTACAGCCTCGAAGATCATATTATAGCTCGCGTAGTTGTTCTACTACAATGTTCGCTAACGTTCATTCGTGTACAGTAATTGTTTTACAATCTGAATCGCAGTTATAACAAGGCTCCGAGCAGGCAATCGAACAGATAAAAAATGCGCCTTACTCGCGAGAGCAACGGTAGGAGGCCGTTATCTCTGTCCGGCGAATCTGGACAAGATGGCGGCAGGTTCCAGACTCGGTCCGACAATGGAACACCGACGATAATGCCTTATTACAAGGTGTACGCGTCATGCGTGCGCGACCCGTTCGCATTGTAAGTTCATTAATAACACGGGACCGATCCGAGATAACGTTAGAAAATGGACACGGCTGCGGCCGGTCTGTTGTCGGTGGTTTCTCGTTCGTAGAACGCAGTCACGCGTGAACGGGGAACACTTGTCGCTCGGGATCGGTTAATCCATCGGCGTGGTAAGCGAAACAGACGAGGAGAATCGAATCTGTTCTATATAGCGCGGGGAAACCACGTGTTTCCGGGAAATTATCGCATTCGCGTCCACGGTCCGCGTATATTTTAATGGCGGTACGCGTATCGGCTACGATACGATGCCCCATTACTATTCATGTCTCATTTGTATGTGGCCGACGCAGCGCAACGCGGCGCGCTCGTGTTTTATTTTCTACGGCGGCGATCGTCCCCGGGTACTTAAAAATCGGATTCGGACCTCCCCGGGGAGGGGATATCTCTCCTCGTGCTTGTCTAAATAAAGCAAAAATTTGTCGCGGCGACCGTTTCGGAATCGCCCTTCATATACATAAAACACGCTTGCGACCCCGTACATGCATATGGACGCCGCGGTTGATGACGCGTGACACGTGCGCGTCGTCGTTGGGAATCAATTAGCCCGACATGCACCGGTGCCCCTGGGATACGTGTTACACCTTCCCCGGCGAGTGGTCCAACACTTTTCGACGCTCCGCATCCCACGCACACGCACGACCAAGGCAGCTTTAGGACCGTTCGTACACGTCGCGCGAATTAACCCTTTCACGAAGAAGTATTTTTTTGCCCATATTCTTCTCGAGTAGCTAGATCTTATATCAACCGTTTGTCGGTCCCGAGAAAAGAAAATATACGCGAAATTTTTTACGCGAAGTTTTGAAATCTTTTTATCGCGCTATTTGGAGAAAAACATTGTTCGTTCAACGTTACTCTTGAACATCCAGCATTTTGTATGGGACAGCCTGACGGACGAGTTTAGCAAATATTTTTGACAAGTTGAAAGTGCTGTTCCTGGAATGGAGCCGGGTGTGCGGGTCGAGCTGCATGATCCCTGACAAGCTTGATCCCCCATACGTTTTATAATGAACGAAGTAACTGAAGCCTGATGTCCGGTGACTATCCAGCTCCGGGTTTACGCGAATATGCACGTGTAATCCCAGAAGGGTTTATAGGGCAGCATCGTCGCATATATGTACACGAAGTTACATACCTCCGGAGTGATCAGCTATGGTAGGTCGAGGGGAATGCGTTGAGGTTTCTGTTACCCTCTCGCGCCGCTCCGCGCGTTAATTAAAACCTGCTACGCGAGCGCGAGTAAACAGAACTGCAGCGACTCGTGTTAAATTTCGCTGATCATTTTTTAGTAAATAATTGAAAAGCCTCAAGATAATAATCCGTGTTCGTTTCTTCGGTTCATTTCCGGATTCTCCCCCTCCGATCGTAACAGCCACGTTTTCTCCAAAAAAAAAAAGAAACGGGGACAATTAAACGTCTAACGAAAGACGAACACGATCGACGATCGCGCACCGCGCTTAGCATACCCGAAATGATTTTTCGTCTATCAACTAGATTGCGGTTGGCCCGTTATCCGTTTATGCACCGCAACCAAGTGATACGCGGCCAGCAACAGGGGTCAATATTATCCAATAGCAGAATCGATCCATAATTATTAAGCAAACACAATGGAACGGGTTCCAAAGCATGCCTGGACAAATATGATTACATCGTTGATGTGAACATTCCGATCAATATAAACTGCGCGTCGGTATTCTCTATCCAATTACGCTTATGGGATTCTGTCTCTACGTCCGTGGAAATCAATCCTCGCTGGCCGCGCATTGATGGTATCGCCTAATTAGTTTGATTATCTCGTGACTTCCCGGAGTTACTTGATCATCGAACGAGCCGCCGCGCCGCTGTTCTGCGGTATTTTCGAACGTCCGAGCGAACGGCATTTTTCTTTGCGATTTCGCCTTTTCTAACTTGATTGTACTTTTGCGTTTGACAAGCGCAGAAGACATTGATCGTCCATGATACACGCGATGATATTTTCCGACACCGAACGATCGAAATGTCATTAGGAACATATGCTGACAACGTCGTTACCATAATCGTTGCCATGCCCGTGACCACTGAGCAGCCATTGATTACCGTCATTGATCATTAACCAAACAATCAGGATCATTAACAAAGACTTTCAACCAAGACCGAGTAATCAGGATCGCTAACCAAGGTCATTGATTATGATCATTGATCAGGACTATCGGTGTTTAACCAATAACAATGAATCATTAACTAGGCTAGTGGATCATTGTCTAGTACCATAAGACGATTGGTGATTAACCGAGATCATTGACCGAGACTATCGGTCATTAACCATTAACAGTTGATCATTAGAGTATTGAGTAAGGCCATTCATCATTGACTATTGACCATTGACCATTGAAGATTGGCCAATGCCATTAACCGTTTACTACTAATCATTGCTCAGCACTATTCACCATTTATCATTGATTTACTAAGACCATTAATCGTTGCCCGGTTGCTATGAACCACTGACTATTTACCACTGGCCATGACTGTAACCCCGAACGTGGCCACTGACAACGGCCGTTGCCAGGACCATATAATTATTCGAGGTAATAATGTGGCAAGACAATGACCATGCCTCGTTATCATGTAATAAATTGGAGCGAGCGATAGATGACGTGGAACCGCGGGGTTGGTGCGTGTTTTTGGGCGTGTGTAACGCTATTCATCGCGCGTCTAATTAACAGAGCCTCGAGGTGTCTTGACCCCGGCATTGTGCCGGCCACGTTGCGGAGTCCCTTTGCGAGCCGCGAGCGGTGAGAATTTAATTAACCTGCTCTGCATTTGATAGCCGGCAAAAACTTCCGGTCGGTGTCTTTTGTGAACTGGTCGTAATTAATATTCGTCCCGACAGAGGCAAAGAGCAGAAGCACCGTTGGGGTGGGTGGCCCGCCCGCCTCCCGCGACCAGCAACACGCGACGCTGACTGCCAAAGGCGGAGCAGAAGAATTTTCGGATGACGAGCTTGTCGCTTTTCAAGCGTTTCCCGGTGAACCGCGCCCGCGACGGGAAGAGTTTAATCGGTCGTGCAAATCCATCTATCTGGAATAGCTACGAGTGCTCCTTTCGCTTCGGTACTCCTCCCTTAAGTGACTGTCTACCGGCGGAATGTTGGCATTCGATTACCAACTTCGCGAATTCGCAAAATCAACCGTGAATGTAGACGTCGATGGAGATTCGTTCGCCGCGCCACACAATCTGCATTTCCGTTTCATCGATTCCGCTGTTACAGACGTTTCTTAAGACCGTTCACGATTTTATTTACGAGGAAAACGTGTAGGCGAAACATGAAGCGGAGCGTCAGGGTCGAAACGGACCCAGGCTTCGTTCTGGATGAGTTAGAGATTTACTGAATCCGGTGAGCTGGACAATCCAGATAGATCAAGAAATATTGTTTAGGTAGCGTGGATTCTATTTTAGTTCGGTATTATTATTGTAATGAGATGGGAAGAACGATGCTCTTAGGACTTCGAAGTCCATTAGGATTTCGGGGACTTCATAAGAGATGATTCAGATATCGTCGTGAACACAAAGCACGCGCTATCAGGATTATCTTCATCTTCCCTGAGGAGGGTTGGAACGGTTTTTGTAGGCACGTAACCCCGGAGAAGAATCAGTTAATTACTTCACGGGCAAACTCGACTCGAGTGCCCTTACACCTACGTACAGTGTGTTTCGATAGAAATTATTGGGATTCAATGGGATTTTCGAAGTATATGTCGTTTAATCGTCGATTTAAAAATTCCTTTGAAACAGCTGGTACATCTGGTCAATTTTTTTTTTCATCCAGAGCGCGGTACAGTGCTTGTAATTCTGAAGACACTTCACTCAATACAATGAGTTTGGCAACGAAGGCATCTCACTTGTAAATTCAGATAATCTGAAATCATTTAATTCTCAAAGTTCATGCGTACTTAAAACTTCCCGAAGAGCGCGCGCGCTCACCCTGCAGCGAAACTTTGGCAAAACTGTCCGGAGTTGTTCGCACGAAATGGAAAAATAAAGTTCGCTGTTTTATGCAGGGGACACTCTCCAGACTTGTTTATTCCAATTATTATACGTCGGCTCGAAATGCGTAAAAATGCGATCTTAAGGGAGCGTTCCATTTTCAGAACTTTTTCACGGGATAACCATTTAACTTGTTTGAATCGGTCCACAGATTCATAAGCATTTACGAAGTTATTTCTTTCTCCAAACGAAAACCATCAAAATCACGCGAGAAAAGAATTTGTTCGCATACAGGGTGTCCAAAAAATATTGTGCTTCTTCGGGCGAAACGAAGTAACTTCCGGCCCTGAATAAAAGAACGGTAATCGCGCGTTCACTGGCCTAACCGCGGGAGTCGGTGCTACGGGCTAGGTCCATCGAAAGTGAAATACAGTCGCGTTATGTTTCACCGGCGAATTCCATTCATGCACGGCGTGGAAGAAAACGGTGTGTGGGTGACCGAAGTAAGAAAATGGAGAGGAAAACGCGAAGCTAGACTGCGCGGTGGTACGGTCGGGGGGTGGGGGAAGGGGGTGGAGAGAGCGAGACTCGCAAGGGTGGGGAAGATCGTATACGCGGGCGAAACACGGCAAAGCAATTTCTGTACAACCACGTTTTCTCGTTTCCGCGAAAGGAATCTTCGCCGAGACGTCGGAGAATTTACATGCGCGTTTCACATGTGTGCGCCGCCCGTCTGTGAAAAAGGATGAACTCTCATGAATGGCCGAGAACGGCGCGCACGGGTTCCGCCTTATTGCGAATTATTCCGTACAGCTACGTATGGCTTATCGACGCCCTCTACGTCGGACCCTGACGAGCCCGCGCCGAGGCGAGTGCACTATCGATTTCGCTATCGTTAATGATAATTAAGTCCTGACGCGCGATGAGATTCCGCTAATGGAACACAATATACCGGCGCGCGGTGTATCACATTATTACTCGATTTTCCTACGAAAAGATGCGAGGAAGTTTCCTTGACCTTGTTCCCCTCTTTCGTTGCTCTCGCCTCGCCGCCGATCGTACTCCTCGGCAGCAGATTTTGAGTAACGTGTTAGGGATGAATCCGTTTCGATTTTGTAAATGTAAAATACAGTATTGTCTGAACGAAACAGCCTCGTTGAGGTTGGATCCTCCTACGGAAAATACCTGTATTAAGCGAGAATTTTGTGTCTGCGAATAACCTTAAATTCTTGTTTGAAGATCTTCCCTTAATGCGTCGGCGGTCTTGAAAATATTTTCCCTTGAAGACTTCAATTTACAGCCTCATTTCCTTTGAAACCGAATGTAATGAAAACTTTAATACAATCCCGTGCAAGTTTATTCTAGCGAGCCGCGTTACTCCGCAAAATTAAAGGATCAGTGAATTATGACCGAAATATTCGTTCGGCTTTAAACCTCGTGCGTAGAGAAACGCCAGTTGACAAAACGCGACCGTGTACAATTTCTATTCGATGATTACGTGAAAATGACCAGCGACGACTTTTAATTCGGGTTTCGATAGGCGTGGAAGAAAGATTTAAGCGCGGCGTGCAGCGCCATGGGAAATTGTTTTCGAAAATGATAAATTCGCGCGATCAGGTGAAGCCTGCTTATTACGAGTGGAAGCAATTTAGAGCACGAATATCGTGTTCGCGGACTGCGGAAGCGATAGCCGGCAAACAAATGTAGCGAGAGCGTGAAAAGCGTCAGAGCGGCGTGTTGCGCGGCTGTTCCTTCGACGAAACGGGTCGAGGGGTGCGGGGAGGTGGGGATTCATGCTCGCGCGGATAGCGGATGAATGGGTAAAGAAACGTGGTTATCGATTTCCGTGAAACGTCCTTCCTACTTTCGCCATTTATCGTCGAGCGATTGGCGCCAGCCGACTTGCCGCGGAACGGTTATCGCTTTTATTAATTGCAGGCTAATCGAGAATCCCGTGCAAGCCGTAATGCGATCCCGTGTCATTGGAATTATCGTCGGAGTCCCATCTGCCCCGGTCACTTAACCATCGGCCCGCTTATCAATCCACTCGCATTAATGACGGCCAATAGAAATTAATGGCAGGCGTTAAGGTTAACCGCGCGCACGATCTCCTCCTCCCCTCCCACTTCCGGGTTTCCATCGCTGAGCGCACTTTCGCGCTCGGTTCGATCATGCAACTGCGATCGATGCCGCCGGCGAAAACCGGGCCGACGCGAAGAAATATTTGCAATTGCCCGGCCAGAAATCATCGAGAGCCCGATGAATATTAAAACCGATGCAAATTGGAGTTCGCGTAACGAAAACAAATACGGAACACGGCCGGTTAACGCGGTATAATTAAACGGGAGAGAAAATCCCGGACCGATGTAAACCCACGGGATAGTTTACCTATACTGCTTCCGGCTCGAGAAAATCGAATTTCAAAATTCAGGAACCCCCCCCGCGGCGCCTAATTAGATAATCAGCCGGTCTGTTATCCATTGTTTCCGTGTGCGATCAACGGACGCTCGTACGCTATTCTATTAGCTGCGGAGATCAACTACCTTTTTTCGCGCAGTACCATTCGAAGGGCAATATTTGACTATTTAAAAAATTTTTAATATTCACAGTTTTTTCCACCATTCTGCCGTGAATTTAAAAAAAAATTAATTTCTTGATCATGGAGCGACCCATGCGCGACGCGCGCGAAAGCGAACGTTTTAATTAACAAGTGTATTTACCGACGAATTTCAATTACGTCCGATAATAATTTTATCACATTCGTACAAATTTTCCATGGTCAAAGATCACCTGGTGCACATCTACTTCCGTAATGAATCCTTGTAGGATCAAGGTTCGCGGCGATCGTTAATTATGAAATCAGCTCTCGCGCTTTTGACTAGCGCGTACAAATTAATACTGCATCGCAGACAGTATTACTTTATCGTTTTATTATGTAAGAATTCCCCGTCGCGAAGCTTTTTATTTAACGAACACGACGCTCTGAAACACTTAGCATTCCCAGTTAAGATAGGGATGGCATTCATTCGCCCGATGCATTAAGCAATCCCGTCACGTTTGCACCGAGCCGATGCATATTTAGATAACGCAATCTAAACTGCGAATAATAATTCCCCATCGGACAGTTATCGCCAATTATTACGAATTACCGGGTCGCGTGGCAATCTTGGAAAAAAACCATCCAAGTGGAAGAACAGCAAAACATCTGGATTCGCGGGACGAACGATAACGCGTCCCTAGGACGATGCATATGCATCTCTCGTGCATCAACGCGCCTTCTCGGTAAGGTTCACGTGTTTGTGGTTGCGTGCCGATCGAACTCTGTTATGCTCATTGAAAATAAATGAACGAGGAGCTCCTCTCTCGCACAGTTTCTTCTTTGTAAAATTGTTTTACCGTTGACACGTTCCGGCACCTCAAAATCGATGTACAATCGACGCGTTAAATTAAAAAATACTTCTCCGTTTGTATTCACTCTTAAAATTGAACTCCGACAACACAGTTGAGACTTCAATGTGCAAAATTAACTGGAAAAGAAACGCTTCGAGAAGTAACAAGTTCGACGAACAACTTCCGCTCACAGTTTCCTCGCTTGCGAACTTATTCTGAATCTGAAACGGTCTGCATTGACCCTTAAGTGGATCTTTAAAATGTTAATGGACTCGATTAAATTGCGTTTAATATTCATCTGTGTCTAGTGGGATAATAAAATTGTATCCTAGATCAAGTAATATATTGAACAATTATTAACATAAATTTTAGTCGAGCCGAAAAATACTTTGCCGGTGAAATGTCAATAAACTCGGAAGCAAACGGATTCGGTTACAAGAATAGTGCACCCTACGGAAGTGAAATGTGCGTGCGTTGGAAGATCTGGCGGGGTAGACAAATCAATTTGCGTCTGGTCACGACCGAGCGTAAATAGAAATGCGCGACAGTGGAAAAACTGGCGTTGTGTTCGCAGCCGACGCAGCTCCGTCACTGACCCTCGACAATGGTCGAGGAATTTCCCCGGCGAGGAGGGAAATAAGGGACCGAGAGCGAGAGTGGCACCCTCGGCTTCGTTTAGTCGCAAGTTGCTTTAAACGAGATTCAACGAGGAGCCTTATCTCGCCGGTCTATTGGCGAGATCGCTGATTGCTCCGTTCGTTCCTTTAATTTACGACGAATCGCGGGCGCGCGTTGCACGCGTAATAAGCCTGGCCGGCGTCTCTCGTGCGGAATACTCGTAAGCCTGCATTCGAGTAACGAGCTCGGGTGTCATAATCGCGCTGCGTGTGCTACCGCGAGCTGCAACAGTAGAGAGCCCACGATCGGGAGAGAGAGAGAGAGAGAGCCGAGACTTCGGCGTAAATAAGGAACGCCGGCGCGGCGAGTGAGTTATTATCATTTCTTAATTAACTCGAGAAATTCCTATTAACTTCTTCGCCCGCCCCCGGGGCCTCGGTCTGTCGCGGACGTTTATTATCCGGCGAACGGGGGCAGTAAAACACGCGTTCGAGATACGCAGCCGCGATGAAATCCTCCGTTGGCAGACCGTTGCCCCGCGCGGAGATTGCGAGCGTCGTGGCGATCAATGGCGATTGAAAAGCACATTAGCCCTGGAAATTAATTCTGCCAGTTTTTATACAGTCGATCGAGCAAAAACACCTCGAGCGGAACACGTTTTCCCACGCGCTTTCTCTTTTCGAACTCGGAAAACCGTTCTCTCGATGGGTTTCCTCGCGGGAGGTTGACGCCGAATCATCCCGCAAAAAAAGGCAGAAGATGATTCGACGTTCCCATCGTGTCTCGTCGCCGTGCCGACCAGCGACGAGAAAACAAGCGTGGAACACGCCCTCGGTTCGTCGAAGATCGGCCGTCGCGCGCGGTGTCACTCGTCGCCGATTTGCATAACGAGATTATTTCATCGGCGGCGGCGCGGACGGGACAATAATCCCGCGCGTATGTAAATCGGCGACACGTGAAAGGCGTGCGATCATGCTTCACTCGAGGATGGGGATCTTTCGTCGCGAACCAGCACGCCCTGCTCGCCCGACGAGACGGCGACGAAAGCGACGTGGCCGTAGAAACTCAATGACCGGCTCGCTCGCTGAGTGTTGCGCATCGTCGATCTACATTTTACTGCATCAGGCTTTACCGTTAAACCGCGTTACCATTAAAATTTGAATAAACAGATGTTCTCGTTAATTGTTCGGTGACTGGTGAAAAAAACGTTTCGGGATGGTCACACCCGAAATGACTTTTGTTCAGCTCTCGATTGGCAATTCGTAGCACCGTCGTCGTGGTGCTGAACGATTGAAAAGTCCGTAGGCGACGCGACGCGACGCGCGATAGGGAAACAAAGGAGCCCGCGCTTTGTTTCGTCGCAGAAACCGTCCGGCTAACTCGGTTACGGCTTCGAATGAAAAATAGTAATTAGCCGCTATATTTCCGTTCGGGACGCGATTGTTCGAGACGGCAGCGAGCCGTGTCGAGATCAAAGTGGCCCGACGTTGTTTCTTCAAGGGCGAGTTGCGGCGCGACGACGGATCATTAATTCATCGCGAATTGAACAATGGCCGGTTGTCGGGCCGCTTTGCACGGCTCGCCGCGATGTCAAAAGTTAGCGGAAAGTAGGCTAACTGGCCGGAGGGTCCGGCAGGAGGGTCTGTAATCGCGTGTAAGCTCCCATTTTCATCCCCGTCCGTCCGGATTCGCTGTGAAGAGGGTGGACGCCCGGCTGAAAAGGATTTATATATCGTGATACAAGGGATACATGGGGGCCAGGCACCGAGTCACGGATAACAGAAAGGAGAACGAAGGTAGCAAATGGACGTGCGATGGATAAGAGCAAAGAGAGAGAGAGAGAGAGAAAGGGAGAAGAGCAGAAAGGAGAGAGAGGGGCAACGGCAACATCAAAATCAAGTACCGCCCTTTTGTTCAGCTCGCTAAATTATTAATGGGCGCCACGTTGTAAGAGCCACGCGAGCCCTCGTCCTGTGTTCGTGCAGCTTCTGCATATCCAGCGACGTGAACGGAGCCGGGCGTGACATAAATATGTAACGTAACGCGCTGCCATGAAAAATGTACTCGAGATTATAAGCGAATAGAGGCGACCGGCGAACGGGACACCCGTTGCACCGTGGGTAGCAGTTTCCAATGCTCGTCTTGACATTATTTCGCGCGTCAGCCTGATGTGTTTCCTCCTCCGTTCCGTTGCGCTGCGCTGCTCCGACGAGAGACCGACTCTCAGCCCAGATACAGCACGGATTGGCAGATCCAGCTACTTCGGAATTCCAAATCGAATTTCCCCTTTGCTCGCGGTAATTGATTTAACCGTATCGCAACCGGGAGCCAACCGCTGTGATTTAATCGCCAGGATTTTCTTTGTTTCCGCCGATTCACTTTGAATATTCAATGATCCTCGGTAGGTTATTTATAATCGTTCCATTTGACGATCATCCACGTAATTACGTTGTTAATTCGCATTTTTTTTTCAAGTATTTCATCTACGATATCATTTGATTTTATAGCATAGGCACAGACAGGAGGTATCAATTTTCGCGAGCATGAAAACTCGAATCAAATTGATATTCGTGTACTCCGTTCATCCTCGTATCAAGCTCGTCTAATTGCCACGCATTCGTATCGATTTCGGAAACTGTGCCCGATGCGATGTAATTTGGGAAATTCGTCGGTCTGTAATTGGATCGTAATGCACGAAGAATTTGCTTGAAAAATTCTTGTTGTACGAATATCCACCAATGGACTTTGGAATGTTTCTAAACTTTCAGAAAATTCGATAGAAATAAATACCACGTTTCCAACCACGAGTATGACGCACCCTCTCGAGTACAATACCGGCCAGCAATTTCCGTCGCTGTTTCCCCGATGTACCAATATTTTTCTACGGACCGCCCTTATTTCGCCGACAATGCTAATATTCTCCGCGCAAAACGCGTCGCCCCGGCCAAGCACAGGCATATGTTCGAGTAAAATAATCGTGTCGGGATCGGTCTCCGAATAGTGCCGCAGATATCCATTAACACCCCTAGACAGCAGCCCCTTTCCCCCGTAAAAGCCTAATATCGGAAGATGGTCGAACGTGCTTCTCCCTGCGAAGGATTTTATGACCCGACTTTACCATTCAGCGGCCTACAAATCCTGAAAATATTTAAGAACGGTCTGGGGGCGGGGTGAAGGGGTGGGGTGCACGGATAAATCAGAATCACCCCTGGCCAGGATTCGCGGCATATTTCACGGGGTTAGGCCGCCGAGCAGCGGAGTATATATCCGCAGCGCACCTTTCTCTCTTTTTTTTCCACCGTCCCTAAGTTTCGCAGGGTAATCGGGTAACCCGATATATCGACGATATTTTCGGTGGATCTAATATTAATTCCGCAATAAATCAGAGCGGATGCCTCGGTGAAAGGGCTCGCTCAGGATTTATTGGTTGGCAGGTATGACGATATGACGATATAACTCGATAAAGGTCTGGCACGAACCTGAAAGGGAGCCGGAGAGACCAGCGTAGAGGAGAGCGAGAGAGAGAGAGAGAGAGTTCTGCATCCCTTTTTTTCGCTCGATGCTCTCGTTCCCCTCTTGTCGTTTCGACACTCTCCGACTCTCCCTGTTCCTCCGTTGTACCCTTACTCTTTTTTCGCGGTTGCATCGCGCGGAGATCGGATGATGGGGATGAGCGCAGCGCTGCACAATGCACCGCGCGGCAGATGTGCCCTACTGAATGCAATCATAACGCGGTTTCTCTCTCTCGCTCTCTCTTCCCAGTTTTTCTCCTCCGTGCGTTCGGTTCTCTTTTTTTCAGAGCCGTCTCTTTTTCGCGAATACGCTGTCAACCGATTCCACACCCGCAGCCGAGGGATGGTTTCGCCGCGTTTCCTGAGCGCACGCGCGTGCATGAATTAACGTGCTCGATCTCGGCCAAGCGCAGCGGATACGAAACGACAGCAATTTCGTATATGAGCGGCGAAACGAATCGACGGTATTCGCTTGATTACCCTTCTTCCAGCCATTCCGTCGATTGGCTCGAACCCGTTACGCACCTGGTCTCATTAGCCCCGTTCAATTTGCTTAAACAGTGGGAAAACGAGCTGCCCGCGTAGTCACTTACGGCTCCGTGGCCGGGTAATTTCTTAGAGTTCGATGCTCGTAATCGAACCTCTAGCCGCCGCCGCTGCCGCCGCTGGTTATACTCTTTTAATTCACCGGAACGAGTATCGTTCCGCCGGTGCGTGTAATTATCTCGCAAGGATGTTGTTCGATCTCCGTTCCTGCGCCTATTTTTTCAATCGCCACGCCGCCGTCGTTATGTTCACCCGTTATATTTTTAAGGAAAAAAGAACGACGAGCACGTACGCAGTCTGGCCGCGTGTTATTTTAACTTGTAAATGGCGAGACGGGGACAACGTGATCGATCCACCGAACGCCGAGGCTCTTTGAAGTTTCACTGATATTTCGAGGAGTTAATTATCGGTAATAAGTAAATTGAATCCCTTTATATCGCCGCTCTAATTTGTTAATGCACTTTTTAATGGGAATATGGTAATTGGACTCGGCGATTGTTGTTTCTGTGAATTAGTGCGGCCGGGAATCAATCCCGGAGAATATTGATCGACGCGAGCGTGTATCCCGCGCTGTATTCAAAATTCCCGTTAATTACAAGCCACGCGAACGGTGAAAAATTTAATCAATCGTCTTCGAAATGAATTTGAAAATGCAAAACCGGTTCCGTCGGGAATCGCATTAGCGGCGGGCTGCGCTTCGTTGAATTTTAGATTTTACAAATTAGCAATTGATTTAAAATATTGCCAGGCTGGGGTCGTATAATTCTCGCCGTAAAGAGATTCAGGTGCAAGTATCGTTCGAGAAAAAAGTTCGCTGGCAGAGCTAACTTTCAGCGGCGGATCAAATAGCACGCTGATACTGTTACCGGCCGGGCGGCGCGGCGGTTCACTATTAAATTGCACCCTGTTCATATTCCGGGATCGATAGCCGTCGACCAGAGATTTTAATTGGCCAGTCGACTTATTAAGACAAATTAAAACAATTACGACCTTTTAACAGTGAGTCATCGGCCGACGCACAACATGCGCAGGTGTGACACGTTCGACCCTTTGACGAAGCGGCGATATTAATGAAAACGTTCGGATAATTATTTTAAAATGACACGACGAATACGGGAGAGTGTCTCTCGCCGGTGATTATTATACTGCGTAACTTTGCGCGCGTACAGAATATTCGAAAGATTATAAAGTGTTTGATACTATTTAATACTGTTTCATTTTATTTTAGATTCACTGGGAACGCTTAAGAAATATTCGTACACACTTTGGAAACTTTTAAATTAGGAGAATTAATTTACTATGCATAAATAATTTTTTTTATATTGCTATTAGTTCCTTCGTCAGAAAGCTGGTTCAGCGTAACCAGCAGTCTAACGTTTGCGTTAACGAAAACGTTAAGCGTCCTGTTTGCAGGAGGGGGCGAGTCGAATCGATTCGGCCATGGCGCGGCGGCAGTCGAAACGATTGCGGCCGCAATAATGATCTTTTGTTTAGAAACGAAAGGTGAAATAAATCGAAGGCAACAGAGGGAACGGGAGAGCAGAAACGCCCCGGTTGCTCGCCACTCCCGATATCAAACACGGGATCGTGGTACGTGTTCCCACTTGTCGTTTGTTCTTCCTTCGGACCCCGACACTTTTTCCCCCTCCCCATTCAGAGCAGACGTACGAATTATTACCGGCAATACGAGCCGCGTGCAAGTGGTTCGACTATAATGGACGCCGGGGACAGAGAATCCAAAGTGCGCGGGGCACTCGAAAAACGAGTGTTCAGCCGTGGCAGTGTATCGATGCATGCCATTGGAACCCCTTGCTCCCTCATGGTGTATCGTTGTCGGTCCGTTCAATTAGAAGGACCGTCTGTCGCTCTTCGACGCGGCATCGCAAATTAAGACGGGAATGCAAATGCTCCACTGTTTTCGCGAGTGCACCTCGACTCGTTGTTACGCAAGCGAAATTAATTCTTCCTTGACACCCTTCGCATTTCTTCTAGAATATGTCCAAATTATTAGTGGTACTTGTACTTACAATTCAGAAATTTTTCCACATTTCTCAGATACAAACATGTGAATTCTAGATAATAATGTGACAATTTTTAGCGGTGGTTAAAAAAATTGTAATACTTTTGAAGTTTCTTCTCTACCGAGATGATTTATACCTGGTTCTACCTGAATCCGAAATAAATCTATAATGAAGGCATCGGTGAAATATATATATATTTTTTCTAGAGATTTTTCGGCCACTGTATACGCTCACTCGAAAAATCATAATGATTCTGGGGCCATGGAACGCCGCGCCGAGTGGAAGCTCGCGCCAGTCGTGTAATCGAAATAATGAATTACTCGGCCTACATATTCGATGCTCCGCCCCACCCGGCATTCTACACCTCGTTTTAATTAATTAAATTCCGCAGCGGGAGACTCGTCGAAACGGTTTCGTTCTAGACGTTAATTATTTGCCAAATTTTATGGGTTTTCTCCAGCGCGACGATCGTGTTTCCGGAATTCCGGCGCTTTTCCGATCGCTAGACAAAGAGTGACGGACGTTTGTGGAACACGGAAATGATCGATAACCGGAGAGAAAATCGTAACCGTAATAAAGGTTTCGAGTTTCCTTCGATAGATACGGGAAAGAGTATTATTAAGTTTAGCGCGGGTGGAATAGAATGCCTGGCGGATGGTAAATCGTTATCGTGGAATTGAACAGGGTACATCGATTTTCGTTGGATTTAGAATGTTTCTTGTATTGTTATTCGCGCGAGGTGGTTTATCGCGAATAATTTTTTAGCGGGAAAACAAATTATATATTTAACGCGTGCCGCGTGTTTACCGTACAGGTACAATATTCATAAGCCCAAAATAATGATTTCCATTTGATTAATTCGGACTGATTAATATTCATATTTATTAAACTCTGCGCATTTCGAGCGTATAAATACACAGGCGCGTTCATTGCCTCATTATTATCCACAAAACAACGAAAATTTTTTTCTAGTCAGTACAAAAGAATTACTGCAAAATGGGTCTATTAATGTTGCATAAAGCTCGAAAAATGTATGAATAAAGAACATTTTTCTGTTTTCGATAGAACGAGTTTCTAAATTCATTCATTCGATTTCTATAGTTTGTGTGTGTGTGTGAGGGAGTGCGTGTGGTCTTGGGAGACTCGAAAAGGATTTGATCACAAGATTGCAGATTCTCATCTCGGCGGAGAGCAATGCTCGGCGTTTTAATATCTCTTCGATGGCGGCCTCCCCGAGGAAACGCGCCGTGCTTTCGGTGAAAGGCAACTGGACAGCGGAATAACTCTTTTTCGTAATTACTTCGGTGCCTTTGCCGCGTACGGGAACGCACGGCCGACTATCACGACTGTACACGCTTTTGCGTGGCACTTTACGCTTACGTCGTTGCGTGAGCAGGAATTGAATCGGTCGCGGCGGAATGAATTGCATTAAAACCGATTCGATTTCGTCGTTTCGTTCTGCCCTCTCCGCTGGAGCAAGTGTTCCTACGACAACGGGACCGAAGGAAAGAAATTCTGATCGAACCGCGTGATTACGTTGCACCGTTCGTTCTTGCTTTTCACGGAAAACTCCGGCATGCGAGCTTCTTCTATACCGGCCTGGCAGACAAACAAATTTAAACTTCTCTCGTTGCTGAAGGGGTTACGACTAATTAAATTTTTTTTCAAATGTAATAAACTTTTGTCTCGCGAGAATTTATGTATCTTTTGATGAATCAAGGTGTACTATAAAGACGTTCGAGGATATCACGTTAATTAGTCATTCGTTTTGTTATTTGTCTCTGCGCAGGTGGTTTGCTGGGTGCACGTGACAGATAATTAAAATGCAATTAAAACTATGCGGAAACCGTAGGAGGTTGCGCTCCGTTACATTGCTCGGAATTGTCAATAAATATGCATGCAATTCCAGTGTACAATTAAATTCACTTTGAAAGGGGTAACTAGCTTATTAAGAAACTCCTATGCATAATATTTATTTCAAAATGCCAATGAAAACTCTAATTAATTTATGAAACTCGCTGGCCATTAGCAACTTTTGCAGTAAGAACATTTACGAGATCTCTAAATCGTTATTAGATGGATCGCGGCGACAACGGGTACGACGAAGACGTAACAAATGAAATTGTCAACGCTTTCGAAGGAAACACGTTCGTTAATACAAGTTCGAGCCGGTCGGTTCTTGAATATTCATCCCGCACGATGTTCCACAATGCGCCATTGTTGCATTTCAATAGAATGGTTCTCATTGTTCAAATGTAATGCTTGCACGAGCCGGCCACGAGGGGGTCGCTCATAAACACTGACAAGCGTGAGAACCACGAGGCCGGCTGCTGCGAGCTTTCCGTGGTGCACGCTGATTTTTGCACGCTGACAAGCCCGCGCGCTGAGCACTCCGTCGAATTTCATCTCTTCTCGTACGATTAATTAATCTCTCTCCTCGCACGCCGAGACCCGCGGGAGACGACCGCGTAAATCAGATCGCGCCGAAAACCGCTGCGCCCAGATCCACGTTAGATTGCTGTAATTACTTGCGGCGTTGGTTTTCAACGCGATCCCTAGGCACAAAGAAACCTCACTCTCGCGTGTACACCGCTGCAGTCGAGAAAATTAAACGGACACTTTGGAAGCCAACAAAAAGCTGTAACCAAACAGACAAACACTTCTCACCGAGGCTGGATAATACGATACGAATAAAAATCGTTTTGATAATAAGAAAAAAACCTTCACCATAATTCTCTAAAAGTTTGCATCCTCGTGACGAGTAGGACACGATGCGAAAAAAGAAAAGAATTGTTGGACCTTTCGACCTTGAAACTCTGGGTTAATTTTTCTGATCTCGCGCACGAATCTGTTAACGCGAGATTATCAATTGTGATACGTTACTTCAGGTTTCTCGAGCAGAAAAAGCTGCAAGTCCGACTCGTCGGTCGACGCGCGTGATCAGCAAATTGCTATCCGGCGGCTGGCTATCCAGTCGGCCATAATAGATCCTCGTCAAAGATCCAAACAAATGTCAGCAAAAAGTCCGCGGTGTGGGGAGGGGGGAGGAATCCCGATCGCTCGAACCAGTTCGAGTTGCATATCTCGATACCCGGGATCGTTTTGTTTCTGGAAGCTGTCGAGGCCTGTGGTTTCCCGGTTGCTCGATCGAAATCGCCAGGCGAGGCGGCCGGTCTGGCGTGGCCCAGCCTCCGCGGATTCTGTGATATTAAATGTAATTGGCCTCCGTGTCAAGTACTACTTTCCACGGTAAGTGGATGATAAATGATCGCGACACACTCGCGTTCGTGGTGTGCGTCAGATTTCTCGGGAAACGATTGCGTGAAAGTGGCTTAATCCACTTGGTCTCGGGCGGAGCGTGAGAAACTCGATGCCTCTCCTCCTCGGTGTTGTTCGGGTAAGCCCGGCGAGAACGTCGGGAGAGGGGGGGGGGAGGTGTGGAGGTTGGGTAAAATAAAGGCAGAAGAAAAGAAACTGCTGCTTCCATTTTCGCGGGAGAGGAAGAACGGCTCTCCGCGGCTCGTAATAAGCGATCGCGCGCTTAGCGGTTTAACGACTGGCGTGCGAGAAACCGGCGGCGGAGGGGCGAGAGGGGAGGGAGAGGCCTCGCGCGCGATTCGTGTCGAATTCACGGGGTCCGATTTCCTCCTTTAACACGCTTACAAGCGGAATTGCTTAATGACGATACTCGTCCTCCCGTTCACTTAGTTTAGTATGATGCCAATGGGGAAACCGCGACATAAGTGGATGGTGTCCTGTGTGCTTCCAAGCACTTCTACGGTTAAGTGCACCAAGGGATGCCGGAGGGTGCAATCACACCACCGCCGAGTGCGCGCTGCCAACGCGAGGGGGCTGCTGCGGCCAGACTGGTTGTCGCGTCGTTTTCGTGGCTCTCGCGTGTGTTATGCTTTTTCACTGGCACAGCCACGGAAAAAAAACCTCCCGAATCTCCGACATAATGAATCGTAGTTCTGGAACGAGATTCCGCTGGTATGCGAGCGTACAACTCTCATTAATATTCAGCGCCTCCCTTTAGAAGGGAATAGCTTTTTTTAAAATTGGATCGCGAATGATTTGTGATTTGAGTTAAAGAAAATTTTCGAAAAGTCCGTAACTGGTGGAATGGAAATTTTACGAGGTTCGCGAGATGTTAAAAATCGCAGTTTTTCCTGTATAAATGTTTTCGCATCATTTACAAGGGATAACAATGTGTATCTTAATAATTTTAATTATTTTCATTTAATACGCTGGCGTAATTTATGTTTCATTAATATTGCATGGTACGTTTTTATACAGTCTCTCGTTTCATAAATTATTTTATGCAAACTGAGATAACACAAGAACTTGTTTCGCAGACCAAAGAAGCGAATATTACGATATACTCATAGATAACCGCAAGGTTACTCGGCATTCTAACAATTTGCAAACAGCGCAGACACATAACCATTCTGAATCTGCGATCGATGAATATTTATAACGGCAGTTGCCGAACTTCCAAGCTCATTACATTCTAGCGGAAGTTTCGCCAACCATTATCTCCGGCGAGTCCCAAATACAATTCAAAAAGCTTGCCATTGTGTCCGACCGAGGGAAATCATAATACCGGGTAAGTGGTGCGGTACCATCGTATCACCAAAAATCTGCTTTATCGCTCTGTTCGTTACCACCGGGTCCTTTCGTCGTAATTAACAGAGAAGCTTGTTACCGCGAGGCCATTGTTTAACTCCTTCCTAAATTAAGCGAAAGAATCATATTAATCTCCCTCGGAGGTAACATAAAATACGCGGGCGCGCAGAGCGGTACGGGGCTGCGGAAATTTATTTCGCGAAAGTTTCGCGAGCGCTCGCCGCGCAAAATTATAGCCCTCGAACGACACCGGGGGCAAAGAACGAGACGAGAGCTCGCCGGAGTTTTCTGCGGAGCACCGTTCGCGCATAAAAGGTCGTCGATACACGGACGACAGCACGGCGCATGTGTGCTATCTTTAATTTTTGCACGAGACCTTGCAACAAGTACAATTACGAATTCACGAAATTCCACGAGGGCATCGAGCAATCAGAGACAAATGGATCCGCGCTATAATTTTCTCGATGAGTGGTAGTGTCCGTCCGGTGTAGTTACTTTTTGTTCCCGGCACCCGTTCCATTGCACCCGTCTTCCCTTCTCTATTTTTTATCGGCGGTCCACGTGGCCAGGGCGGAGGCACGCATGCTGTCAGATCAAAAGGATGAAAATGCGGGGGAGCTGCGGCCGGGTCCGGCAGAAACAATGAAAGCAAATACGGGCAATGGAAAACTACCAACACAAAAGAACGAAAAAGCGGTTATTGCAAGTTACAAAGGACCATGCCCGGAAAAGTACCGTGGATATCCAGTTTGCGCAAACACCAAGATGAATAAAAAACAACGCACATACTGATGGAGGACGGCAGCCGGGCGGAGAGAGGGAGAGAGCGAGAGGGGCGGAGGGGAGAGTGGCTGGAGAAAGAGGGAGAAAGGGAGAAAACAGACGGCTGCGCGGCAGCGATATTGACCAAAAACCGCCGACTGTGGACCCGATATATCGACGGTCACAGACGTAACCGTCATACGCTCCGTTTTACCGACGTACAATGCGCGTCAAAAAAAACCGAGAATAAAAGAAAATAACGCGACAGCCGGGGTGGAAATCGATCGAGGCTAAAAATAACGCGGAAAGCCCCCGCGAAAACTGTAAAAGAAATTCGCCCCGGCTGATAATAGAAGGGGGGGGAGACGGATGAGCGAGGTGCGGGCAATTACGCGCAATTCGGCCCCGGCGAAATACCTGCGAAACGCGAACTAATACCCCGGTGGAGCCGCGCGTCGCGTCGCGCCGCTTATCGCGTCAATTTGTACGTTGAATAAACGCTGCCCCGTACAAATTCCGCCCGTATAACTAGATGGCCGGTGTTTGAGCCACAAATAACGGAAGTCTATTTTCACGGATCGAACCGCGGGCGCTGCGAGCGCATGATCGCGGAAACGTCGACTCGTCGCCGACGGGTCTCTGCGGTCTAATAAAGTAGGCCGGAATCAAATCGAGAGTTCGATTGCCACGGCGAATGCGGAAGACCCAGATAGCCGGATACGGAACAGGCCGCAGATGCGAGATAGTAACGCGACATTGAGCAAGAGACAATATCCACGCGCTATACCGCCTCGCGTCGGGCTGTATCCGCGACTTCGCGGTATTACCCGCCGTTCGATTGAATTTTCAAACACACGGAGTATTTATGCAGCGGACAGACAACTAGCGAAACTGCATGGCCCCCGGTTCACGGTGAAACCGACCGCGAAAAAGTGCTGGAACTTTCGGATAAGCCGCGTAGGCGGAAAATTAATTCTGCGGGACTTTTTTCTCGCGGACGAAGATTCGGTAACCTAGAGGTTTGCACACGGTGCGTCGTTTTGTTTACGCCCGTGGTTGACTCTGTGACAAGGAGGAAGACAGTTTATTTCTCCTTGTCGATATTGTTGTGCTGGCCTCTGTCTTCGCGTGCGTCCGTTCGTCGGCCTTCGGTGGGTTTTTTTGGAGTCAGCTGTTTCGACGGCGAGGGAAAACATTGTCACTTTTTTGCCCGGTGTTTTAACTGCTACAAACGTAAAAACAGAGAGACACGGAAGAATTATTTTCAGCCACAGTAATAAATTGATCAGCGGATTTCCTCGAGCCGCGATCAAAATCCGCCAATAATAATCGGAATCGGTGCGTGTTACGGAACACCGCGCGCCGCGCCGGTGACCCGGTTCGAGCAGCAAAGTGTTCCCCGCCACGAAATTAGTGTAGCTCGTTCCGTTCTATATCCTGTTCGTTAAGCAATTTCTCGTCTAACCGCGAGATGCGTGGTTAGATGAGCGGATGTTCAATATCGGCAGGCATTTCCGCGGAAATGGCGCGCGAGAGCGCTCGCCTCAAAAGGGTTCCAGCCTGTTTTGCGTGAAAGATCGTCGGCGCCGATCGGTGTTGCGCGGAAACAGCGCGCGCTACCCTTAAGAATTTTCCTTAATTACCGGTGGGGGACCGGAGGCACCGCGCCGACATTGATATTGAAATTTCTCGTCGCGCGCCGCGGGAATTATGAAATTTTTCGGATTCTTCGATTGCCGACGGCCTCGTTACATGTTTACCGAACTGTACCGGTGGGGGCAAGCGACCGATAATGGCGGAATGCGGAACGAAAATTTCTATTGATCCGTCGCATACCGTTTCCGCGACCTTCCTTCCGCGTTCTATAATTAAAGAGACCGCGGCGGACAAACAATCGTTCGCGCAAACAAAATGCCCGTCACGTAACGCGACGTGATTTTAATTGCATGCAATTTATCAACATTCAATCCGAGGTAACGGCAGAGCCTTTGAGCGGTAATTAATATCTTAAATTAATTAGAAGATGAATTTCAATAGAATAAATCTGCGCACGCGCTCGCGCGTTGTCATTACGCTTTGAAACTGATATTAATATTAATCGCGCGAGTCGCGTACGCTCCTCGTCGTTGTCCTGTGCCGGTGTGTTTGTCTCTGGAATTATTTTGCTTCTCTCGCTCGCTCCTCCATATTCCCTTTCTTTACTTTTCTTTCTTCATTCCATTCGCTTGGATATTTAATACACGAAATTCATCGCGAGAGAGAGACATCCACCGAAATATCGTCCGATGCGATTGACTATGACCGAGGAGGTACGAGGGAACGTACGTTTGAATTATTGCCAATATTTCCCGGGACGTAATGCACGCCGGAGCCTACGGACAACGTTAATCCTAACTGACAATTTTCGTTCTCCCTCTACGTGCACCAACACGTGTTCCCATCTCCATACGGGCTTCCTTTAAACTTCGTTTCACTCGACATTCGTTCGACAAGCCCAAAATTCACGGCGCGCTTCCCATTAGATCACGATAATCATCCATCAGGCTTTTTCACGACTCATGCTCCGTGCCAGTGTGCTCGTATTCGACAGAGTGAGAGAGAGAGAGAGAGAAAGAGAAATTCTGTCTAATGTACGACCAGTCAAACTTTCTTTTACATTGTGTGATGGATGACACTGTGATACGAGATGTGTGTGCAACTTTATTATAACAATACAATCAGTTCTGGGGATGAAAAATTTACGATTTTCAGCCGGTATTAATCTCTTACGCGCAATTCTGGTAATCGGCTGCGTCGATGCTTTGTGAATTATGTTTCATTCAGAGAATAGCTTGTCGCGATACATCAGTTGCCGAATCGTATATCATTTCGTTGTACTTTCACCAGTTGAATAAGTTATATAATTGTTTTTCATAATTATTTTTCTCAATTAACCCTTAGCACTCGAGTGGCGACTCACATTGCTGTACCATTATTCAAAATATTGTTTACATTATTAAATAAGTTGGTGTCTAATCAATTACTAAACATTTAAGTATTTTATCAAGTATTATATCAATTTCATATCCATAAAATGAAGAAAAATAATACAGAATAGAATTGTTCTAAGTTGGAAGAAATATTTAATTTTCAAGTTAAAGTAGTTCCGAGCGCAAAGGGTTAATATTAGGTTGTTTCGAAAGTTCGTTTCGTTTTCGATGAATGTGCCGGATGAAAATTCGGAGTTTTTAAGAAACCTAATCAAACAGTTAAAATAACCGTACTCCGATTGAAATTAACGGTGCGAAATAACCGATCGATCGAGCGGTTATTTCCCGTGTTCACATTTCGAATAAAACGTTGCCCCGGGAGTAGTAGACTCTATTCGCAATCTCCATCGGAAGTCCGCCCCGATATTACACGGCGAGTGGTTCCCGCGATCCATCGAGTATTACTGTCGTCTGCAACAATGACATCACTCGGGGAGACGATCAGGCGAAAAACTAACATTGGTCTCATTGATCGGGACGGAGGATAAAGCGTTCCAAGTGACAGTGCCATCGGAAACGTTTTCCCGGTTGGTTTCAGCCGACGACGACGACGACGACGACGACGATTCGTATCTGTCCGACGAGCGTCGACGAGCGTCAGACATCAGACAGTCATTCTTCGTAGCAACGATCTCGCGTCCAGAGCTATTCATCGTCGCGACAATCGGCTCGTTACGCCCCCTCCTCCGCCTCCCTCCTGCCACTTTTATCGGCATTACGACGATCATCGCGAGATTCCGCGGATAAAGACGGCCGTGCCCGGAATATAATTTACAATTTAATTAGCCGACGCGGTGCGGTGCGGTGCGGTGTCAAAAAATATTCCCGACGAACGAAGACATTCAGACTCGGATGAGACGGTCGTGCGTGCGACTAACGAACGCCTCCTGACTTGTTAGACATTCATCCGGCGTCGGAACGGCCGCACGTTTCGTCTGTCGACGAGGCAACAATCCGTTCGTTAAGCTTTTTCCCGGTATTGCGGCAATCAAGTCGATGCCGGGACACTCGATACAGCCGGATGACGGCGAACAGTCATACGCCCGTGAACGTACCGATAAACCAATGGAAAGCGTCTTCGGGATTGCTTACTGCTTCCAAGAATGGACGGTCGGGCCGGGCCGGGCCGAGCCGCGTGCCATAACACCCGATAGTTCCCACCCGATGGAACGAGCATTCTTATACGGACCCATAAACGTCCTTGCGTGCCCATACAGGTGATATCGATGTCCCTTCGCGCAATATCCGACACGGTTGAACCTTCGAGCCGTGGTCATGCATTCGATTCGAGTTAGGGGAAAGTAGAACATCAAAAATCCTCGGTGATTTAATTCGTTGGTGTGTTTATCAAACACATCGCGTTGCTTTGCGCGCGCTAAACTGATTTACAATGATTTTAGCAACAAACTAAATAGCAATCGCTCCCGAACAAGTCTAACAAATACACCATTAAATTGCGGGAGAAACAAACCGAGATTTCTTTGTTACGTGTTCGAGGTCGCCAACAAAGCGCGGATTTATCGAATTACGGTGAATTGCGACAACGAGGCCGCGATCCCCGGAACAATCGATGTCACGAGCGTATTAATTTCGACCGTCGAGTTTAACCAGTTTACCCGGCTAACAGGTTAAAGGATAACAGGATTGCTGGACCGCGGCCGAATTAATCCACTATACTTCTTCCGACAAGTGTGGATTTCGGGTAGCGAGCAATCGTCGCCGGTGATACCCGGCTGCGGTACGGTGGTAACAGTCACGGTCATAATACGATTTCGTCGGAGCTGCCGGTCGTCGTTCTCTCTTTTTCGTGCCGCGCGACTCGTGATTAGTTATCCGGCTGGAAGAAGTTTCGACGTTGACTCGAACCAATTGTTTCCTTCCACAACTGCTCCTCCTAATTACTCGTCGACAGCGGAGCTTTCCTTCGGACGGTCCGGGACCGACCCCTTTCTCCCGGCGAGACAGAGACGCGGACAGCGAAGAAGCAATCAAGGAAAGAACGAGGGGAAAAAGTAGGGAATGGCCAGCCACGGTGAATCGAACGCTAGGATTCGACGGATGAAGAGGAAAATGTGAAAGGAACACGAGGACGAGCAAACCAAGGGGGATGGAAACGAAGGAGGAGGAGGAAGACGAGAGTTCAGCCGCGTGCACAGTACGCTCCATTCATCGTGCCAGTTGCCTTTATACACAGCATAATTACATTGAATCACAACACGGTGTCCGGATGGATTAATGATGCTGGATGTATAGCCCGGTGCTACATTACCGCTCATAACTTCGCAACCCATTATCGTTACACAGACGATTCCCGTGCACGTTTCATTTTTTACTGAATATTAACATATCTCGCCAACATTTTTCACCAAATATCAAAGTTCGAAAAACATGAAGTTTTATAGGAATGGGAATATTTGTAATTATACGTATGTTGCATTTTACCGATTTTATTGAAAATACCAATTCTTTTAGTTGTATTCTTATCCAATTGAAGAAATAAATTATCAGGTTCAATATCTAATGTCTACATTTTTTATTACCATGAAATGCCTACGAACTTAAATTTCCACTATTTAATTTTTGCCCCATTTTGTCTTACGTGTCAGAGAAACAAAAATGACGCATCGTCGCTGACAAATGAACCCCGATCGTATATACCGCAGTATATTATAGAAAATTCGCGAATTGCAGAATCTTTCGTTAACGCGGGAGAACGATTTAGTAACCACCGAATCCGACAATCTTATGAACTAGCACTATCAAAATCCCCCTGTTATATGTAGCTTGAAAAGTAGCATAACTTACGTACATAAGGGAAAGTTATCCGGAGCGTTCCGGGGGATGGATAGTATTCATTAAACCCGCGATGAGAAATGTCTTGCCGAGTCATTTTTCATTTCTGCAACTTCTCGAAACAGGCGGGGGAAGTTTTAACAAACTTCCGCGGGGTTCGTGGAATCTTTCATTTCCAAAGGAGCATCAATTCAATTGTATGTATCATCCTTGGCGGAGCTGGGGGTGGGGGGATTCTTATAAATTGTTCGAAGTGCGTTTTCATCGATCTTCTCGCGGGCTATTTACTCTGGTAACGCTTTAAGCCGTGCCCGTAACGGGCCGGTATAATGGTTTTAAGTAAGTAGCCGAAGAGAGAAACAGTTGAACGACATCAAAGAGGTGAGAATCGAATCGGTTGAAGACCGCGTTGAAAGAACAGGAAGCGTGGAACGGCTCGGCTCGGCTCGGCTGGGCGCGTGGAGAAATGAAGAACTCCAGAGAGTGAGTACACGTCGGTGTCAAAGTGGTTGAAGGCTGGCAGGGGCTCTTTTGTTGCGCCGCTCGAGACGCTTGGCATTATTAAAATTGGTCCCGCGGAAACACTTAACCGCTTGCCGGGCCGGGCCGAGCCGGGCCGAGCCGGGCGGTGGCCGAGCCTCGAGGCGTCTGAATTACGAGCGAATATACATTTCGAAACGGGCTGCACCGACGACACTTATTTCCCATTCAAACGGGTCTTTCGCTGGAACTTTGTATCGTTAAGCAAAATCGATGCTAGCCGGCCGGCTCCAGCGATTTAATACGCGCGGCGATCTTTCTCGCCACTTTGAGGAATTTCTGCGGTTGGTTTAGCCCGTTGTTTCGGAGCCGTTCTTTTCAGTTGTTTAGTCGACTCGCTAACGAGAGGTCGCTTCACTCTTTGCCAATTGTTTCGAACGTTCTTGGAACTTCTACTGCAGAAGTTTCCAATCTTTATGCTACCACGCCTCCCTAAGAAAAATGTTTTTTTCCCGCGCCTCTCAGTAGCAGCAAACTGTTTTTCAACCCACAATTCAATAATATATATTAAAAGAAAATGTTATTACTTCACAGACGCAATTATTTTTCTTGAAAATGGTCTAAAATAAGAAACGTCGATAAATATATTGAACCCGAGCGCCGAAAACATTAATACAGATTTTAACATTTTACGATCGATAAAAAATTGAATATTTATCTGTATCTAATGTAGGAAAAATAGAAATAAACATTAGCTCACTGAATTGCTACTGTTGCGTTGCGATATGAAGTTTATTTATTTGTAGATATTAATTTTTTATTAAAAATTTCGACGCCTCTGGCAGTAGTCCAGATATAACCATTGGTGGTCGGGACACACGATATAAATGGATCCAGCACGCTCGGCTTGTTAGATGTACATAATTTCGAAGAATAATTATTCGGCGGATCGTTTCTCTCGACATTTCCAGTTGCCAGGGGAACGACGCGAAAAGAAGATTGTAAATCTCGACGTCGGAAATTTTGAATTGAACCCCGGGATTCATTGCTGCGAGTTAACCGTTATTTCGGAATTCCTCTCTGTTCTCCGTTCCCTTTGCTCGTCTACAGTTAACGAGGAGACTGACGCAGCAGGTAATTAGTAGGTGCACTTCTTGGAGGAAAGCAGACGTGTAATGCGAAACTCCAAAACAACAACGCCGGGGCTTGTGTACAGTAGTTACCCGAGCGCGCCGCGCCGTTCTCAGAGGATTTTAAAAACTGGCTGATTTAGTCGGGGGAAACAGTGAAATAATTAGCAACCAAATAATTGCTTTGCCGTTAACGCCTTCAACGACATCCCAGTATAGGTATTAAACTAATTATCCGTAATTTATTCAATATTTTCAACGTGATTGCAGCTTTTGTAAAACTACCTCCGCCGGAAAATTCGTTACGTCGCGTTGACGGGTTAATTGCTTCGTGATTAATTAAGGAATCTTTTACTTGCCTGCTAAGGACACGTGTACAATACAAATTTTTTAAACTTTTACCGCATCAATTCGTTCATTAATATTTCGTGTCCTAGAAAGGTTCAATATAATGTTATATTAAAATATATATTAATATTGTTGAATTCTCGAATTACTCGAAATCCCCGTTTCTTTTGATTCGCGAACGGAGAGAGTTACATTACGTTGTTAATTGCTAGTGTCACGGGATAAACGTTCGGACCGCGCGATCCGCTTTGACAAATAAACGTTACAGATCGACGTTCAACGCGAAGGTTAAGAGTAGTAAAATTGAAATTCGCAGAGCGGCCGTAGTATTAGCGGCGCGTATGAGCAATTCAATCGCATCTGCCGGCGATTTTGCATTTAATATTGCGCCCATTGTTTGTACGCGGTGGGATTAATTTTGCGCCGCGGTTTATTGGTAACGCCGACAATATTGCCGGCTAATTTACTTATTGAAGGGTAGCAGACCTTCACCTACGCTCGGTAAACATTATTATTCAATCGTAGATTATATCTACATGGTGGATTGTAATTGTTCTATTGATAACGCGAGCGTTATTACCTTTTCAACTGGCACTCAAGAGACGATTAGCTTGTCACGCAGTTTCATTCGTTTCGTCGTAAGTGCGGCAAGAACATAATTCTGGTTATTGGACCGTGAATTTTATGCGTTTATGTGATCAGTGTAATTTCGAATAGTAAAGATATATTGGAAGAATCTAACAAATGACTCAGACAACGACGACGATTCTGAAATTTACATTCAAAGGAGACGATACCTCTCGCATCGATCCGATGCAGCAGGCTGGCTGCCGAGCGAAAAAAGGCTCACGCATGGAAATGCATTTGCACATAATCGCGAGCGCGCGCGCCTCACTTTTTCCTGTTCGTCTTTCTTCCTTTCTTTTTTCGTTTTGTTTTTTGTCGTTGCACGCGGCCGGTTTTAATGACATATTATTAGCGGCGAGACGCGGCCTCTCGTTCATCTTCTCGTCGCATGGCGTCCCGTAACAGCCATGGGTGCGACGGTGTGCGTACCCTTTGGCAAAGGCCGACTTTACTGGCGCTTTTAATGCCAGGTCCGTGGCGCATTACTCACCGCAATGTAAAGTAGGCGAACATGTGTAGAACCCGTGGTCCCGGGGCTGTACCTGGTCGCCGCGAGTCGGTACACAGGTAAGTACCTGTGGGCAGCATCGAGTGTATATCGCATATATCACGGGTTTAAGTACCGAGAGCGTGGCCCTTTCAACCTCTCGCAAGCCTCTCCGGTGAGCCCTTGAGCCGGTCAGTCCACCAAACGAAGACAAAGAGCCCTTCCTGAGGGAGAGGAGAGGAGAGGAGAGGTGAGGAGAGGAGGGACAGAGAAGGAGATGGCACACTGCGAGAAAGGGCCCCGTGGAAATCGTGACCGATGAAATATGCAACGTTCGCCCCCATGTATTTCTGTCAAAATATTTTCTGTAAATCTTCGCGATTCGTGATTCCCGTGACCCCACGCGGGACCAGAAGAAACGGAAGGACAGGCTACGACTCTCTCTCGGCTGCCAGAAGATTCAGGATACACCTGGGAGTCGCGCGCTCGCGCGGCCCCGTATACTTTCGCCCTGCCCACCAACAGAAACTTTTCCTTCGAGCGTGTATATACATACATATACTTCGTAAACGAGCGTCTTTTTATTTACATGAAGACAAAGCGCGGCTTCCGGGGAGACCCAGATTTCGTGGAAATGGTAATCCCCGCGTCGCGCGTTTCCGCTTCGGATTTCCAAGGGATGCGACTGCTGATGAGATCCTGCGGCTTCGTATACTCCTCGCTGATGATACCGCAGCGTTTTTTTTCTCTTTCTGTTTTTTTTTTTAATAAAATGCACTTACGTATATGGATGCCATTTTTCCGAATGTCGGAATTCAGCGACCCCCATAACCGATCTAACTCAAGTCGAGGGGCTACTGTTTTACGAAACCATTTCATTTAGTACAGGGTCTCCTCTGAGAATTAAAATTCTTTTTTCGCATTTTCTCGTGAATCTACTAATAAACTAGCTAATAATCGTGAACGTCGTCCGGTGATAAGAAACGGCTTTATTGTGAAAGTAGTTGCGCGCTCGGTTCCGAAAAGGTATAATTCTCAGGGTTGGCAAGAGATCCTGGCCAGCCTCTGGTATCGGTGTCCGGAAATTAAATCCCATATGTATCTTTCTGAACTTTTTACGAGGAAATAATTTTTGCTTGTGGCAAAAATGCGCTCGCATAAATAACAGAGTGACGGTCGGACGCAGGAAATACGCGGCAATAATGTTGACATCGTCTTCTTATGGAGAGCGGCGCGCCGTTGCACTTTGCATGCATTAAAATCGCGTGATTATGCCTGTCCTGGAACGGTTTCCTTTATTCGCGAAAGATAAAGCGTCCTGCGTACAATATTTTCCGCTTGGCACTTTCACGCAGGACATTTCCAAGCGTATTTAGCACCTTTCACTTGATTTACTTTACCAAACACACGCATCGCGAATTTCCTAAAGAATTATTATTCCGTACAAAGATATCCCGATAACGACGACTCGGAGTCGAGATCCCTGGTGACAAAAGAAAAAAATGTGAAAATCTTGGAATCGAGCCTGTCGTCCCGCCTATACAACGCTCGAAACGAACAGAGCAATCGATCACGTGACAGGTTGTTCCCCGTTGAAAAGCTCTTCGGAGCATTTCTGTCGCAACGGCCCCTCGCCTCGAGAGGCGTTTACAAACACCCCCATAAGGTATCGCGGCAGCGTTGAACAAAAACCACGAAAGGACCACGGTCGGCTGGGTTGGCGGCGGCAAGGGGTTCACTTACGAGGAGAAAAAGAAAGATATGAATAAATGAATCGGCGGTCCCCGTTATGAGCCTGGGCTAAGCCACGGGACAGCGGGGAGGTTGGCGCGAAAAAGACGAAGGGGTGTATGGGACACGAGAGAGCTCGCGAGAGAGAGAGAGAGAGAGAGAGAGAGGAGGAGGAGAAGTGATGAAGAGGGAGTACGGGAACGGGCGAATAAAAGCTAGCGTCGAGCAGATGGCTGGTGCGCAGCCATTAGCTAATGGATCCCTAACACCAGTACACCGGAGAGTCATCCGCTAGGAAGTACAAACCGGGTAGGTGGACCCGTCTATAGGTGACGGTGTACCCGTTGCACCCTTTCTCGCTCGTGGAACCACGTCAGCCAACGAAATCGCGCGACGGCAATCGCGCTAAATCACAAACGGACCGACGAATGACGCGCTTTTCCGTCCGCAGCATCCGCCTTCCGGCGTGTTTCTCCGTTCGATCGACCGTGCACGCATTTCCACCTGCACAGAGACACAAGCCCGCTACACGCAGTTCCACACCCGCGCGTACCCAGCCCGAACTACGAAAATTACGGGGACAGCTGCGCATGCGATCCTCGGATGATTTCCAGTCACTTAGCGTGTCATCCCACACGCACCTGCGCCTCCTGCACCACGCCGCGACGCGACACGACGCGGCGCCCAGGCCTTTTTACTCGATGCAAGACGGATCTCCCCCATTCTGCCGTCATACCATAGCCATAGGTGATTATTATGCGGGACACGCCGCGATCAAGTAGAACGCTCGCGCACAGATCGCGCGGCATCAAACGGCCCGGAATGACGCGCATGGGCGTAATTGGGGTCGTTATCAGGAATTACTTGCTACCTTGTTTCCTCGTCGAAGCGTCGTGCATCGCCCGACGACTGCCTCTTTTTTCTGCCGGGTGTACACGTCGTCGATTGAACGTTTCTTGCTGCTCGTTTCGTTCGGTTTGCTAGGGAAGCGAGAGAAATTGTTACAATTTGAACAGCTTCGCAAAAGCACCAACAGAGCTTCCTCTGTGCTTGAAAATTTCAAGCTCACCCGGTAGAATAATATCAGCGAACAATATCAACGCGGCCCAATCTTCGCGAAACAACGCGACACGCCGGTTGTAATAACGCGGGTCTCGCGAAACGAGACCAAGCCAGGAGGTTCATAAAGCACACGAGTTTTCGGAAACGAGATCGACGCCAGTCAAAGAGTTTATCGCATTCGCGGAAGTTACCGGTGGAACGTGCACACACACACACACGCACACGTGGCAACGATATAACGCGTTCTCTCACGGACCGCGTGGTATCGATTGCACGCAGAATCCGCTTAGACCTCCGCCGGCTAATTTTCCCGTAAAAAGAGGTGGAAAAAGAAAAAACGGAAAAAAATTGCAGGATATATCTCGACCGGGTGAAATTATTAATTCGGCGAGAGTTACGATGTCGAACGATTTAACCGTCCGAGGAAGATAGGGCGCGACGGGGGTGTGGGTGGAGGGATACGCTGGAGAGAGACAGGGGTTGGTATAAATGGTCGAACTTTTTAAAGCGTGCACGGTCGCCTATCATTTTTTTTCTCCCTCTCTCTCCACCTCTCTCTCTCTCTCTCTCTCTCTGTTCCTGTTTCCTCGAATCGACGTTGCACGCTTCCGTCAGGAACGGACGCTCGGCGGAAAATGCGAGGACGTTGGAAGGGTGCGCCGCGATTTCGGGCTCCACCCCCAATTACCTAAAATACACCGGCGTCGCGGCGTCCCCGGATATCTATAATTAACACGGTGATCGCACGGTGCGCTCGGTGACGCGTGAATTCGGTATCACTTTCCAATTTACGGCTGTTATACCGGCGAAGAACGAAGGCAGTCGTTAGCCGGCGATGATACGGCCGCGTCACGGTTCGCCGGCCGCACGCTAATTGAACATTTCGAATTAAAATCCGCGACAGTTGGCGATTCTCGTTATTATTAACTAAGGCCGCTCTACCGGTTCTTCTCTCTCCCTCTCTCTCTCTCTCTTTCTCTCGCCGCTTTTCATTTCGCCCCGTTCTTCTTCGCGCGCCCGGTTCTAGCCACGCGCGAACTCAGTTAATTTTCGTTAATAACAGCTATCCCATGACCCAACGCGTTAATTATTTTGCAGGTTGCTTTGTAATTAGACGCGCGAGCGCCGCGCTTGATTAGACGCTCATCAAGTCTGCCGTAGTTTTACCTTGCTTAAAGGATCCCGAACGATTATTTCAATTTTCTCGTTATCGCTCGGAGGAGGAACGTTCCGGAAATTGGTCTATGTATTTTGTAGCATTCGAAAGAATTTTCAAAAGTTACGATATGATTTCCGTGTTTCAGGTATTCGGTGTCCCAACGGAGAGTTCATCTCGGAAATTATCGGCTGTGAACGGTAAGTGAAAAATTGCTGTTCACTAACGTATCAACGTTTCTGATCCCCGAAGCAGGCTAATTACCAGAGACAATAGAACTTTCATTCCCCTCGATTTTCTCCGTACGTACGGTCGCGGGAAAAACGCTGACTGGCAAGTTGCGCGGAGTGCATCTTGCACAATATTTCTGGGATAACCTAATCTATACCCGTGGCCGTAGGAGCCGTGGTGGAACACAGCGGGAAGTTCGGTTAAAGCGGAGAAACAAAGAAGCCCCGGGTTTTTTAACGAACCGTAATCATACTAAATGCCGTCGGCAAGTTGTAAACAACGTCGACGCAGCGGAACGGTGAATTCCCGTTGCCCGGGAAGTTAAGACGGAAGCACGGCATGTTACGTCGCGTTACGAAAGGGATGAAACGGTCGGATAAGGAGGCCTGTGGGGGTTGGAGAGAAGGGTTAACGTTGTCCTGGGTTTAGGTATAGTAGCGCGCGCGCGTCTACGAGGCCGTCTTAACGTTTTCAAGCACCGCCGCTAAATATTCATCGCGTCGAAATGTTAGAGCGCGCGCGCGCTCCGGCCCGTCGTCCTTGAGAAACCGTCCTAATCCGCGACGCGCGTATCCGCGGAGCGGTAGAATTAAAATCGCACCGCGATTTCGGCTCAGGAAGGCGTGCCGTCACGCGCCACGGATTTCATCTCCAGACGGGGCCAAGTTTCACTCTCCGCGGCCTCGGAGTCTCGACGGGAAAGAGACGCGCGTAAACTCGTTGAAAAGTTTCGCCCTCTTCTCCTTTTTTCTCCCGCACCCCGTCCTCCTTCTCTTCAACCCTCTCTCTCTTCTCTCGCTCACCGGCGACGAGAATACAAAATTTCAATTCGCTCGTGCGTTCCTGAAGACTGAATTAGACGGATCCGTTTCATTCTTCGTGGATAAATCTGCAACCGCCCGGGAAAACTCGACGCTCCAACTTCCAGCGAAAGATGAAACGCGCGGCTTCGTGCGACTATCGAAGGAAATTCTTTCAATTTTCTTGCTGCAAGACGGACTCTGTTCTGGGATTCTCGAGCTGTTGCGAAACGAACGTCGCAGACAATTTATTCTTATTATACACTCCCGAAATAAATATGCTCACAGCGGGAGGAACTCGATCGTTTCGGTTTTCGCGTTCTCGAAGACAATGGACATTTCTTTTCGGTGCTACGCGATATATAATATGCATTCGTGAATTTGCAAAGAGTGGAATGGATCGATGAGCCATAATAATAGACCGTAGTTTCCTCGATCAACAGATTGCAGGTCTCCGCGTCTAGTGCTCGAAGTAAGACGTCGTGCGTCATTCGCAATGAGCCTCCAATCTGCGAGAGATTGGAAAATCTATTCCGATTGGAAGGTCTAGAGAAAGAAAATTACAGAGTCTAGGAGGATACCCTACACGTCGGTTTCCTTGTTCGTTAAAAATTTGCGACCGGCTCGTGTCAGTGAACCTGAGCCACACGAACGCGAAATGGCTATCTTTAAATCGTGTGAATTCGCTATAGATAGATGTTGGCTGGAACACGGAAGCTCCGCGTTTGTAAATAAATGTTTGAACGCGCTGGTTGCACAGGTTCCGTGAACGATTAATTCGGCCGAACGCCGTCGCCCACCCGGTTAATAGAATTCGCGAACGGCTCGGGGGATATCGGAATTTATCAGACAATGGGCGAGATTTGCTTTTAAAGTTTGAAATTACCGGTAGCATGCCGCATTGACGTAACCCTTGAATAAGTTACTTCGCAATTCCCCGCACCATTGGCTGCTCCTACGCCATTGTTTGTATTCATCCAAGGTATGCACACTCCTTGTCAGCCCCTTTGAGAACTATTGTACCAAAGGTTCTCGGCAAACGTACTCTGATCCGAAGGTAAGGTACCTGCCTAATCTAACTCGATAACCAGTGCCTATATGTGTAGACCTGGGCAAACGCCCCGAGCGAAGAACGAAATCCAAAGTGAGTTTTCGACGGGAATTATGTTGAATCGCCGGACCCTTTCCTCCTCTAGGCTTTGTCACCGTTCAGTTCGTTCTTTCTAGTCCTGCCGTAAGAGCCGCATTATTGTATAGTTAAAATATAGATGAGATTTTTATTCGCTCGGGGATTTCAGGTAAATTTCTACGATATTTTCCTCAAAATTTGATCAGAGACATTGAAAATCGCAGAGAAATCCGTAGCGATTAGCAAATCCCTCACGTATCGCTTTCCTCCGGTCGGAGACCGCCGCGAGCGCGCGCGCGACACGTTCAAGGTAATCTAGAGCAGCGTGACGTCGCTGGTCGTTCCGCCGATTTCATCGAACGCCGTTATTTCCCTGGATGCCACTGGAAAATACAAATAGGAATGCTAAAGAAAACACGTAGCATACGTGGAGTTTCTCATCGGACCGGCGGCAGGCAAGTGCCTGTCTCGATAAAGAACAACACGCGAATACGCACAACGCTGTGCGATGGGACGCGAGGACGTGGCGTTTCGTGGCGTGACGAGACGCAAGAGCTTTTCATGCTCCGATTCAGACTGGCACGTTTCAGACGTTCTCATCCCGTTGCGTTTGTTTAGCCCGCACCAAGAAGCTCATGATTGCTCAGGCTTCCATCGGGGCAAGAAGTCGCGTTTCCTGTCTCCGCCCCGGCTTCCTCGTCCGTGCACACGCGTATTCTTCCTCCCCGCAGCCACAACCCCGTTTGGAATAGTAAATAAGAATGGGTCCGCATCCTTCTTGCTCGGTATAACGTTCATTTTAGCGGGGAATGCGGAGAATGACGGTCGACGGGGGTTAGAGGACGACAGTCGGAGAAACGCAACGTGGAAAGAGCGGAAGGGAGAGAGGCAGACACGAAGCTTTGGAAAGAAGGAAACGGCGGGGAAAAGAAAATGGCGGAACCGAGAGGGAGAGAGAGAGAGCGGGAGAGAGGATGGTTGTCCAAGACAGCGGGACATTGTTCAAATTGCGGAGAGTGGAGACATCGATCACCGTGGTGCCGCCGCAGCTGAGCCCCCGGAGACAGACACCAGCGACCTAACCGTCCCTCTTCAACCTCTTCAGCCTCGCCCTCTGCTTCTACCTCCAGCTCTCCCAGTCTAGCTATACAGTGGTATAGTCCGCCGGCGACGCGTTCCGCTGGAAAACCGTACCACGTGGTGATCCATCCAACGAACCCCACCTGCGCACCGACGCGTCGCCTCGAACGGTGACTGCTAAATTTTTCAACTGCGCCGAACCGCCCTACGTTATTATGCTTTTTTCTGTCTACCGGCAATCTCGTTGATACGTCCTGGGAGCAAAGCGGACACAGGCCGGATAATCAAAGCAGTTTTATTACGCCGACGATGTGCGCCAGTTAACTCTGTCGCCGTTTGTCCGCTCGATTGGATTTTTCCGCTGAGAAGAAAACGATTTCTGTCCGAGATCGGAAGTGATCTTCCGTATGAGAAGAAAACATCCGTGAGCTTTTATTTGCAAAATCGAGGTTCCGTAGTTTCTCCACCGACAAATATTTTCCTCGTTCCCCGTCAGTCAATGTTCGATAAGCACGCTGCCTCGATCATTTGCTGCCGACGAATCTCGCTGCGAGATTCAATTATTCGTGAAACTCCATAAACCAATGTTGTCCGACGTAATCTCCCCGGTTTCGAGATCCTCTCTATACCCGTTAGTTCCTCTACTCAGCTCCCATTAAACGCCGTATTATGTTGATTCACCGTACGCGATGCCTGTCAGTGATTCTTGTTGTCAGCGAAGCCGGGTTACCTAGCGCCGACAACAAATTATAAAATTTGAAAGACGCTGTTGCATTCTCGGCTCGCTAAAATTATTCAGAAAAGATGTAAATGTGATTCGTTGCGGGATATAGAATTCACAACGGTCGCTTTTCCAACTATTTTCAGCCAATTTCATTTCCAGAAAATTCTTCCGGACGTGGTGGAGTCAATAAAAACTGTGCGACGCTGTGCCGTTAGTTTCGCAGCCACTTTAACGCGATGCAAAAGCGATGCATCTCGCACCGGCGGCAGCCCGGACGAATCGAGTTCAAACAATTTAGAGAAGTTTACAGGGGAACGAGCAAGTTCTTAGGAAATAAGTAAGTCGATACCCTCGGCCGAAAGATCGAGCGAGAAATGGAACCCGAAGAAGATTTACGAGGGAACGGGGAATCGTCGATCGAGAGACGGTGCTCGGGCCGGTCGTTAAACTTCCTTTACAGATCGGCTCGCGCGAGTGATGCATAGCGATCGGACAGCCTGAAATTATTTTCCGTCAGGTTCCGGGGGATAATTATATTCTGATCGCGGGTCCGTTCGCGATCCAGCTCGACGTAAATTACCTCGGACCCCTTCGAAATTTCCGTGTTTCGCGTTGCACGCGTGATAAGTGACCGCGAATTAACGTCCCGAGCGACTTCTTATTCATCGTCCACCGAAATCACCGTCACGGAGAATATATATTTTATTCCGCGAGAGACGGTGGCGTCGGATTTGGTGGCCGGCCCCGGTGTGTTTACGATTATCGTAAAAATGTCGTCCGCAATTTAAATAATGTCTCCATAAAACGAGATCGAATAACTTAAATAACCTGGTCCCATCTTGTTCGAGTATACGGGCCCGAAATTGTTTTAACGATGCTCCAATGAAATTTCCTTGGACGTTAATCGCAACAGTTAAATATCGTATTTCGCCCGGGAAGCTTAGATCGAATATACAAAACCGGAAAAGAACGTTTTATCTCGAAACTTCGTTGGAAATCCTCGAGGCAAATCGTGCTGAAAAATCGGTCCCAAGGATTTCGTGGCCAAAGAGGGAAAACGTGTTCGTGTGTCACGCATGTGTACACCGAATGGATAAACCGATTGACCAATTTCTTCCAATCTCGCTCATTAGATATTCAGCAGCAGAAACAGGCCGTGCGTCCAATCCTGATAACGCTGAAATTTTTATACGCCGACATCGGTGGATAAATTCTTGGGTACCGGCCAATACTCTCGCGATGCGGCCATTCTGTATTCTCCAATTTATTCCAGATCCGCTCCGCTATTTATTTCTGTAGCGAATCCAACGTCGATTCCGTTCTCAGACAAATGTTCTGGCCAGCCTCGTATCACTTACAATTTTCCCCCCTCGCCTCCGACCGGCAACGTTTCGTCTCTGGTGCACGATACTTTAAAGAAACCTGGTTTCCGATATCCGTTTCTCATAGATAGTCCCCGGGAAGTGGATACCCCGGTATCTAGAAACATCCGAAATGTTATTTGCAACGAATATAATTAGATCGCAGATCTTTATTAAAAATAACAAAATTTCTGCGTCGGTTCTGCTAGGTACAAAACATTTGCACAGTTTTATTAACAAAATTCACGGTCTGATGATTCCATTCAAAATTCGTTTGAAAATATTTATGAACAGCTCGTCCAACTAATCGAAGCCGAGCACCATAGCCATCAGCGCCGACATACATTATAATGCACACTTCCGATGAAGCAGCGGCGTGAGCGAAGATCGAGGACATTTACCTAACGGTTTACACGCGATAGTCTCGAGTACACCCTTCCCCGGGTTACACATGTTAATCTCAACCTAGTTACGCTTTTCGAAAGAAGGAACGCCTGGGTGTACAGTCGCGGTTCCTCGTCCCACAACCGCCGTCGCTTAAATTTTACGAGCCCGGAGCGATCGGGGGCGAAGTAGACAGCTATTATAACCGACGATGCACGTCAACTCGTTTCTTTCTAAAAACAAGCTATAATAAAGTCAGTTAGGTAAACGCGGCATTTGCTCTATCATCCAGGCTCCGTACACCGAGTATCAGAAGTGAACAGTAGCGAACACACACGCGCATACATACACACAAAGAGATCACGCGACGTATAACAAAGCACTCGATACTTCAAAGCATGCTATCGCGTCGATGCATCCAATAATCCAACATGCGAAACTTTTCGCCGGGTTTTTTTATCCCGAAAACTTTTAACGACTGGCCTGATTTCGAGGAAACTCGCGTTGCTGTAAAGGGATTTACAGCGATCAAGGTCGCAGACAGAATCGTAAAAATAAATTTCAATCGTTATGGAATATATTGTTATAATAATTTTTTTCCACGAAGATTGTCTTCCTCTCAGTTTTCCAAACTATTGCAAGGGCTAGTCGCGCAAAATGGCCGCTCGGAGAACGGTAGTTACGGTGTAATGGAGGCTACGACCTGAAATATCCGAAAGTAGCATAGTTCAGACAGCAACGAAGAAATCTCGCGTACCGTCTAAGAAAGTTCAGTCCCTTCGCGAATTATACACCGAGTGTCGGCCAATCTGTCGTGGATGTCCGTCGCTGACGTGAACAACGCGAGCATCTTCCGGCAGAATGGCAAGACGGCGCGCGTTGCAGTCGTGCTCGAATTATGCTCTTGTCTACGGTATTAATGGACGCTGTTAGGAGGCGCAACTCAGCCCCGGCTGGCATGCAGTAAAGCGCTTCTGTAAACTATAGCAACATCTTCGCAAGTATTAGTTCTCCAACCACGGAGAATACTTCACCGACTAGAATTGGTTGTTTCAACACTGAGCCGTTCGACATTCGGCTCCTCCTGGCTTTAGAGAGTACTTCAGCCGTTACTCCTTGCGCGCGGTATACAAGCTACTCAAGCTTGAGTGGTTCTTGCGCCAGTCTCACTTTCTCAGCCGGCGAGCATATTTGGTAAGACGATACTCTGCCAGCGCTGGATAACAATGCGACCTCGTTCAATTCCTGTTGTTTAACTTATCGCTGCCGAACTCCCCCTTGTAAATCAACTGCAAAATTTCGGGCCGTTGTTCCGCGAAAGCCGATTTTACGCATCCATCGTGCGCCGGGTAACGATTCGACGATCATTGTTGATTTGCGGCAGCCCGTCGACCTGCACCGCGTCAAACATAAATCCTCCGGAAATTGTACGGTGCACGACTGTTCTCAAGAAAGGACTCCCGGCAAGTTGGTACGTTTTCCAAGATGCGGCTAGAATTCTTCAGTAGATCTTGCTCTCCGCAACAGCGAAATTCAATATTTACTGCAGGTTCAAACCCACGCTAGCATCCGCCTTAGAGAGCTTATTAAAAACTCAAGATCACTTTCTCGTTAAAAAATCACCGTCGTTGTTACATCGTATCTCAATATAAAAACAATTTGAACATTTTCTCCCGACTACACTTTTCAAGAAGATTTAAGCGACTCGGTCTGTATTATTCTTTCGAGCCACGAGTCTATTAAAATTCCTGCGAGTTCTTTTGAAATGTTTTGCGCTGACGCGGATGATAATTGCAGACGGTCCCGGAAATCCTTTCGTTTCTCTTGATCGAACAATTTGCCTGTCGTTACGGAAATTGTAACGCTTCCCGCGCGCCGCCTTCCGGCACAGCACAAACACTTCGATACCCGTGAAAATGCTGAATACACAGTTTAAAGTACGCTCGGAATTAAAGTCAATGTCACGCTCTGTTACAACCAAATGATCCGACCTAAGTCGACCAGCGAAGTTTCTGCCTGGCGGCGTAGTGTAAATGTACCCTTAAAACTCGAACCTCCCCTATCCCCCTATCCCCCACCCCGCTGTTCTCCCGACCAGGCGCTGTTTCATTCCCCTTCGTCGAAACTTTCGTCTCGACATAATTCTGTCCCGAGGTTCGGTGTCCTCGCAAAAGTACCTACTACTAATTAATCCTTTTAACAGCGCTTAAATTTAATTAATCTGAAAGTTATGTGGTCGAATCCCGGGCTCCGCTCGACAGCCGCTGGCCCTCCGACGCTTTTTGTCCTCTCGCCAGTCGATTTCGCGACGTCGACGAGACGGGGGGATGAAGTGGCCCGGGAAATTCGTCGTTGGAAATCGTATACATTAAGCAACCTTTGAAAATCGGATTTCGCGTCGTTTCTTCCCCTCCCCGCCCTCCACGCCCGCGAGACGTTCTTCCAGGATTATTCGTCGTTTTATTCTCGGGATTCGTCCTCCTCCTTCGATCTTCCTCGGCCCTTTGACTTCGGCGTTATCGTACTCGGCAAGCCTGTCTCTTAGCAGATTACTAATTCCCCGGCGTTTGCGAAATCGCGCGGACCCGCGAGGAACCGTCGCGTCGGCAACTCGTCCTTCGCGCGACCCTCGAACAATGTTCCTCGTGGAGTGCTGTCAATTTGGGATAATCTTTTACCATGATAAAGTCTGAAAATTTGTATTTCCAGTTTAATGCGACAGCCATACAGCCGCCTCTATTACGAGTCTGCAACAATCGAGGTTCTGCACCGGAAAAGGTAGCCGATCATAGGTCGGCCATCCCCACCACGAGTTCGAGGACGCTTGGAGGAAGCTGTGGTGGGGATCGCTAGTGTGCAACGAACGACTGTGCGCGAGGATGTCCCTCGGGCGTCGTCCTTAAAAGAAAGGTTCGGCAGACCGTTGCCTCCGCCTCGGTATCGAATAATGAAAAAACAACATTAACAGATCGCGGCGGATTAACCGCGGGATCCGACCACAGAGGCTTATCCGGCTTTGCACGGTTGCCCGTTGTGTATCTTCGGCCGGAGTCTATGATCACACCGTAGGAAATTTACGATCTCCACACTTTCTACCCTTCCGAAACTGGAAACAACCATCAGCCCCCCGTCGGCCAGGCGCGGCTCGGCGGTTCTCTGTGCATTATCGACGCTGGCCCGCTAAGTTTCGCCGGGGAGGAAACGCTGCACGAGCCGATAGGGGATAATCAATCTCGAAACAGAACGTTCCCCCAGAGAGATTGCGGAGCGGCGAAGTAAGGGTGGAGAGAGCAAGAGAGAGGGGGAGGGGGTGGAGGAGAGAGAGAGAGAGAGAGACGGGGCAGGGTACGTGTGTTTGCATTTGCGTGCTAATTTGCCCTAACCTAATGAGAAACCGGCTTGCGCAAACTCTTCCTCGGAGCCGGTTTGCACCCCTCCCTCCGCCCACCCCCCGCCGAGCGTTGGACGAGAGTACCAGCCCTCTGTTGCTGCCCACCGGGCATAAACGTGTTGAAAAATTGGATCGCGAAACTTCGTGGCTCACCGGGGCTCGTTGTGTTTGCCGTGGCCGCGGCGATCTTTAATGAAACTAAACCAGACGGCGGTAACTACCGGCGCGCTCCGGACTATTTGATTAGTTTTCGGTATTTGCCGATCGACGGTGTTACGATAACAACGAAACACACGGGGCCACGGAACGCAACTTTCGAAATTAATTTGTTAACGCAAACCAAAACGCCCTTTCAGCGACCGGGCATATCAGCGTCGTTTTGTAACGAGAGCATCGTCTGCATTTCCCCCGTGAATCCTTATAACATCCCATGGATGAATTATATTGTTTTAGCTGTTCTCGTTCTCGCAATTACCCGAGACCACCGTTCGTTAATTAATAATGGATATTATTCAATTAATTGCCATCGTTTCGGGCTGTAGTCTTTCCCGGTACAAATTGTTGGGGGGATATCATGTTTTACGTCAAATTAGTCGGTGATCATTTCCCCCGGAATCAGTCGGGTACTCTTTCCTTGTGTTACGCGTTATCGTTCTCTACGGAAGCATTCAATTATGACCAAATATATTCAATTTCGAAGGTATCGCGCGAGTGCTTTAACGAATTTTCAAGTTTTCCACTGCTACGAACACAATACGATTCCCCTCAAAGGATACGCTTACACAGCCGGACACCGCTCGACGGAAGTGAAAAAATTCTTACATCTGTTCCAAGAAACTGCAGCGCCACTGAAGAAAATCTTTCTCTGAAAAATTCTTTTAATCTTCCTCCTATTTCAAATGACTTCGCGAAATCAGGTGTTCTCCGAAGGACGGGTCTCGTCCGCCGGAATGATTTCTCCGTCGGCCTCTTCAGGGTTCTCGAAAGGTGGTCGAAAATGAAATCAAGGCGCGCAGCTTACCACGGACGTAATTGTGTGTCGGGCCCCGGCGCCGGATCGATGGCCGCGGGGCAAATGTTAGCGCAACAATTAAACCGGCAGGAAGAAGAAAGGAGAAAAGGTGGAGACGAGGGCTCACCTTGGTGAATGCGACTGCGTTACTCCCATAGACGCGCGCTCGCTCGGCCGTCATTATGCGGGAGAACGAATGAATCGCGACAAAAGGAGAGAACGGTGGAGGTAGTAGGAAACGGGCAAATGTTTTCGAGTAGTCCCACTTCCAACGGATCCATTGTTATTTAACGCGGGCACATTGAGGATGAGCGCAGGAGGCTTGAAAGACGCGGAGGAGACACGCCGGGGAGAAAGGAGAGGACAGCCGAGAAAGGGAAAGCATTGTTCGAGTTCTGTTAAATACGATCCTCTTTCCCTTGCACGTGCAAGGGTGCTTGATATTCAGCGTATTTCCAACGCGCGGCACGGTTATCAATCAACCCCTTTTCCTCGCGATAAACGCGGAATTGAACAATACCGACCAATTTCTTGGTTCATGGAATTATTTCGGCGAGCGCGCAGGGGATAGGGCCGGCCGTCAACAGACGCGTTCGTTGGTTCGGACATAATAGCTACTCGCGGGCAGAAACGGTTGTGAGCGTGGTATAATCCACGCAAATTCATGAGCTGAGATTTTGAGACTGGAGGAGGAAGGAGAGTTCCCTGAATATGAAATTTCAATGGCGGTTCGGTAGAAAGAATATTATAATTTATTCAACGCGGTCTACATCTCCGCGATTATTACAATCTACCTCCAGCTCAAGCAACATTCCCGACATAAATAATAACCATAAAAATATTTAATACAAGCGATATTGATTGCACAAACCATAGGAATACTCTTACAGAAGCCCGAGACCATTAAGCACGACGTTCTCGCGATAAGCCGATTATTCTTTACACCCAATGAACGTCGATTAAACGCGAACCGGAAATAAAAACTCTGATTAAAGCCCGGAGAGCCAAGCAACAACAAACGATTTAACGCTGTGGGGAAAAAAGGGGCGAATGAAACAACGCTGTTTTCACGACACTGTTAATACAAAATCTGTCCCGACAGAACAAACCCGCGCGATTCGAATCATCTTCCCTTCCATTTGAACGCGAACGAGAAGAATGTAAAATTTGAGTTTTTTTGTTTTTTTGAATAAAACGCGATGCGACCCGGATGGAACGGATGTAATGTTTCATCGGTCGGCTTAGAGCAGGATTACCATTATGTTTCACGGATTACGCGTAGCATCGGAAATACCGCGGGCAACGGAATACATTTTTTATCGGAGGGAAAAACAGCGACGAGTCGATTTTTGTGTTTTTAATACACGCCGTCGAGTGATGGCCGGTCGTGCCAGGGGGGCGAGCTGGTTTGGGGACCGCCGCGCGGTATGATTTTTATTTAAATTTACAGAGGGGTGTGTAATGCGTCGTTGAAACGGAAACTTGATGCGCGTCGGCTAAATGAAAATTTGTTGACACGCCCGCCCGGGTGACAATAAACTTCTATTTTATTGTTATAATGCCGATCGAGCACGCGCACCAAAATAGAAATCCCAAGCGTCATCATTCTCCCCCTGTGATTGTAATTCGACCGTTCGTACCTTCAATTCGATACGCGCGGGGACCCGCGGGCTCGGCGGTGTCGCGAAAATTATTCAAAATGCTGGGAAAATGACGCGGAACGTAAGTAATCGTGAACGATATGGAAAAAAGCGGTTCCTGTATCGTTCGCTCGCCATTTACTGCCTATAAAGTTTGAAAAATAGCATTGTTGCGGCTCGGCCTCGGCTTGGCAATAAAAAAGCTGTCTGTACGCTGCCTCGCCTTTATACGGCGCTTTTACGACAGTATAAAAATATTATTAAAAACGATGGAAAACAGCTCCGCGAGAGAACGGCAGAGAGAGAGAGAGAGAGAGAGAGAGAGAGAGAGAGAGACCGGGGCTCGCCGGAATAGCACAGGCAAGGAAAATCAATTAGGAGTGTATTATCGCGTGAAAAGTTCGCGATAGAAAATTACTTCATAAAAACAGGTTTCAAGTAATATCGAATAATTACAGCGATTCTATTTTCAGCGGGGCATTAAACTGCATTACGATGTTGCATGTGAAACCTTTCCACGCTGAATGGGCTGCTGCCGATGCTTAAAACTTTTTCCTGTCCCTCCGGTACACTCTTCGTAGAATTTTATCCGGGGCCTATTAATTTATTGTCCGTTTAATGATGAGAGCGTAGATAAATTTTTTATCCCGTATATTCATATTCAGTAACTCGCAATCAGTCGATTGAGTTAGGATCGCTCGTCAGAAGTAAAGACGTCCGCTTTCGGTCGTGCAGGCAACATGCGTCCGCGTTCAAACATATATCCTTGCATTTAGCGTAGTTTCAAGATGGAAAATAAGCTGATACCTCCAATCCGGACGTAGATAGGAAGTAAATCCCTGCTAAGGATGATCAATCCACATAAATTGCAGCCTGTGATCTCGTAAGCCTCTGATCGCGGCTAAGATGTTGCGAGGATCTCGTGTCGGGAGTTAGGATGCGTTGCTCCTGGACGCTTTTGGGACGTACGAAAAGACATAATCGGAACTGTGCTCGAATGCAGTTCGCTTCTCTACGACGTCACGAAAAAAGTCAATGAAAAATCTCGTTTCTCTCCATTCATGTTACAGAAAAACATGGTTGTAATACGCGACACACCCTTCGCGCCTTTTCCGGCAGTTAGAGCGGGGCTGAACAGCGAACAGCCCACGGGGCTAGACATTCGTACGATCGACAAATGTTTGTCCGAGCGAAACTCATTTGTCCGGTAATTGTGACTGCGTTTCGAATGCGTGCCGAAGGCAGTGATTATTCGAAGCAACCCGGTAAATTCTGTTCGCGGTCTAAATGTTAGCGGGTTGCGTACGGTCACCGACGGTTATATGTATACTAGATCAGTGCCGTGTGTCTGGTTACCGCAGGGGTGTTCGCAGCTATTCAACCGGCGCCGAAGAACCCACTCGACTAAGTATTTCCAACGATCCGTCCCTGGTCGTTCGCTCTCCTCTTCTTGGTAGCTCGGTCAGATATATACGTGCCGTTGAATAACTCGTGGTCATTAGCAACCGGTCCTTTTTACATAGAGTACCCAGTATGTAACACCCTGACGGAATACCTCTCGCGCCATCCTAGACCCCGGGTAACCTCTCTCCCTCTCTCGCTCTCTCTCTCTCCTCCTTTACAACCCCTCGAACCTCTTTTCAACGGACTGCAACGATAATGAGTACTATTTCGGTAATGAGGTCGCGCGCCATTGAAAATCGCGGGGAAGCACGCGATCCATGCTCGCAGAAACAGTGCCGAGCGAGTGCTTGGGAGACCGTAAAACTTAATGAACGGAGAAATAACCGTTTCGAAAGAATCCCTGGATCTATTTCCTCCCAAACCCCTCCCTCCCCTCCGCCCCTGGCCCCGCTTCCTATCCTTTTTACTTCTCCGCCCCCACGGGGGAATTCCCATCTAAACGACCAGTCGACTTTTCACTCGCTGAGATTCGATCTATCCGCCCTCTCCCGAAACGCTATCAACGCCCGGGAATTCCTCCGCTCAAAAACGCCCGCGCGGCGACGGTGTAAATCGACTTTCTTGCCATGCCCGCGCGCACCACTGTTCTTCCACTTCTCCTCCGCTTCTTCGTCATCCGCCGCTCTTCCCCCTCCGTTCGCTACCCGCCTCTGCCCTTTGTTCGGAATCGAAGCTGCCGGTAATCATTTTTCAAAGCGCTTCCGAAAGTTTAATCCCTGGAAAATTAATGGTCCTGTTTAACCCTTATATTTCTGCAGCCCGGCTTTATTTTTGCTCGCGCTCGTTCGACAACAGTCCGACGACGTTTCTCGAACATTCTCGAGAATTACTTGAACATGCTCGACGACGTTTAGTAGCGAACGATCGTTATTCGCGAGATAATTCACAGGAAGCAAACTACTGTCGTCATTATCCGGAAACAATGATACATTCAAAAGCAAGCCGATGGAAGGTCAATCCATCAATGCTCCTTCAAGTTCGCTCAATCATTCATAAACCAATCAGAGTCCAATTGACCGGACAGAACGGTTACCAGCCTCGAACAGAACAATGCTAATCTTCTCGTGCAACACCTCTCAACGTTGCGAATGCCTAATAACGCCCGACAGACATTTTGCTGACCCTCTGGCCCATCAACACCTGTAAGATTTATTTCAGCAATTAAAAGAAAATTTCCAAACTCGAAGACAATAAAACCTGTGAGAATTCAACTCTTCCGGTTTGCCGTAAACACGTTTCGGAAGCTTCCGAAATTTCGCAAGATTGCAAGATTGTTCCTTCGCGTTGATTATTCCCCTGTATCTGCGTCGAGACGTCGCCACCGGGAAGAATAGAACAGACGAAAGGAACGCGAACGAGAGGGGGTAAAGTGGGACAACGCAGAATCGAAAATCAGCTTCGTAGTACGACGACGACCTCGGCCCTGGAAATTTCCGGGCCGGTGATAACGTTCCGCCCGAATAGATCGTATCTTTTTCGGTGAAAAGTTGACCGAGAGAAAGAGAGAGAGAGAGAGAGAGCGAGCGAAAAAGATAGGTTCCCGGCCGCGCGAGGCTACGGCCAAATCAAAGGAGGGATTGTCGCAGAGATTTCTCCTCGGATCTGCTCTACATGTTATAGGTTACCACGTCATTATACGTGAATTGAGTTACCGGCTCTCACCGGTGCGGCGCAGCTCCTCCGGCGCGACGCGACGCCCGACCTCGAAGAAAAGGGGAAGAGGCGGCGAAGCATCACGCAAACGAAGTGGATCGTTAAAGCCGTCCTTCGATCCTTCCTCTTTCGCGAGCAAGTTTTCACCACCCGGGAATTTAGAGATCAAGACGGAAGATTAATCCGCCCGGAGAACATCACGGACCTTTATTTTCTTCGATAAAGTATCCTCGAAGCGATTGATCTAAGGTGAAATGCCCCAAGATCGCATTTTTTCTTACCCCTAATTTTATCAGTTTACAATAAACGAACATGATTTTTCACGAGTTCTAACGTAAAATTCAGTATTCGTAAATTCGTTGATCTCGCCGACATTCCCAGAAACGGTGCGACACCAGGTAACAATTAAATCACTGTCCGCAGAGTGCACGAGTTGCGAGAACTTGTCCGCTCGCAAAGACAGCGGGCGCAGCTCCGTCCTCGCCGACAATTCGAGAGGGAACCGCACGTCAAACACAGTTCGAGTGCGAGCATTAAGTTGCAAATTTTCCCAGGGAAATGACGCAACCGCGCGTCGCAGGGTTGGAATTAACTCCGGTGACGTCTCGGGTGGCGCGTTACACGGGAAATAGATCCGAAGCTGGCACACGCGCGCGGCGCGTCGGTTCATAGTAAATTAGTTAAGTACTCGGGGAACAAGGACTCGCGAGCATCGCGGGACAACTGCTCAGCTTGTAATCTCTGACACGTCGTTGAACCGGAAAGTCGCGTGTGTGCGCGTGTGTAAGGCCGAAACACCGGATACGTCGAAACAACGTGCTTGCGTGTCAGTGACCCGGTGCGTCCTATGCTCGTAGCTAAAATAAAGAAGGAGGAGCGCAGTAGAGACAAGGGAGTCGAAAACAGGGGAAAAAGAAGTGCAAGAGCAGAATGGGAGGAGAAGTTGAAGAAGAAGAAGAAGAAGGGAGACGGTAGGAAACGATGGAGAGGCAGATGTGATAAATGGTAATTGCGCAAAAGTACCGCGGAGGACACGAGTAACACCCGTTCCTCATTAGAGGCTTGTTAGGCCGCCGAGACACAGAGTGACGGAATGCGAAGAGAGAGAGAACCAGACGGCACAGAAGTCGGAGTGTTCGCGGAGGCGCCGTCTTTTCTGTTTTACACGCTTTATCTTCTATCCTTTCGCAGCCGTCTGCTCTTGTTTTAGGTCAACTGCCGCCGCGCGGTGACTCTCGCCCCTCCCTTTCCGTCTTAATAACCGATCGCTTTGATCGCCTCGCGCCGCCCACGCTCGTCCGAAATCGTCAAACGAGATCCTACGCAAATTAGATTCTCCCGCGGAACCTGTCGCGTTTGATACAGCAGCACAGCGCGGTTTCAAAGCGCACGCACACGGAAAAAATCGTTTGAGAACACGCCACAAGTTCCGCTTGAAAGGCGCAGGGAGAAATTTATAACGCTGTTTAGAAACTTTGTAGTTCGCTCGCACGCTTGTCGAGAGCATCGTCGCGACAATAGATTAGAGTAATGAAAGAAAGGGAATGAAGCATCGATGAATCGCGAATTCGAACCGTGTTTCTGCATTGTTCAGCGAGATTGCTCGGCCCGGATGCCGCGAGCACCGCTGCAGCCAATTTACAGGACAATCGTGCGGTGATTTGAATTTTTATAGCAGTTTTCGATCAGTCTCATTCGACTCCGGCCAGCGGTATTATTGTTTAGCGATCGCCGCGGATTTATGGGGCCCGACATTTCGACCCGACCTTTCGACCCCCCGTCCCTTTTTCCGCGAAGCTCGTTACTCCTTTCGGAACAGCCGCGCCGCTCGGAGTGGTTTCTCCGCGACGCGACGCGACGCGGCGAAGTTTCTCTCTGGTATTTGATTTAATAGGACGCTATAAAAGGGGCGCTCCACCTCCTCCTCCTCCTCCCCGCCCCCGCTCGAGAACGCGGAGACGTTATTTTGAAAATGTGGAAGATTCCACGGATACAAACATGTCACGGCGCGACGGCGACATGAAAGCCGTAATTTAAGAACTGCCGCGCGCGGCGCTTTTGAATGAAAACTTAAATCACTCGGTGCCTTCTTCCAACGTTGAATGCGTTTTCAACCGGCGCTGACGTACACCGCGTTGAGACCCGGATCCGAGCGCGAGGGCATCTCTACACGCTCGGATCTGAATTTTCGAGGGACCGGGGATTTCGTCGAATGTGGGAAGCTTCTCGTTTTTTCAGATTGGGGAATTAAACGGAACAAGTTTCAATTAAGCGATTCGAAGCTGTACAGAGTAGAAAACACGTGGAAAATGGAATTCCGCAGACTGGTGAATTTTAGTACAAATTTATACAGGCCGAGACACTTAAATAAAAATGTTTTTTTCTTAAGTGAACGGGTAGAGGTCACGTGAAGGTCACGTCGATTTTTTTAAGTGGAACGATATATTTTTCCATGTACTATGTGACCTACGAGGTCATCCGAGATCATGCAACAGCGATGCAACTGCACTTTGAACTCTTCAAACGTCCTCGTGTGTTTACAAACCCCTAAATCACCGGATTCGTCGTAAAAACTGCTGGAACGCAACCCTTTAATATTCGAGACCACTTACGTCTCCCGTGATTAATGATACACCATCGGTTCTCGTTAAGCTTTCTTCTCATTATACGATTAATCCGCGGCGATGCGAGGTAGCCGGCTCGTTTCTCTCGCTCGGCAAATCTATCAATAACAACGACTCCCCTCGCATTACCGGCGAAACGCGTTTATATTACGCGGATCGATCCGCGTCATCGCCGCCGCCGCCGAAGAGAACTTATCGCGAAATGAAAATCACTGTTTCGTACGGTTGGAGCCGGGTCACGGAGACCGCAGGAAAATTGCGCGCTATTAAGGAAGCGAATTCGAAAGAAATTGTGGCGGACCGGATAAAGGAGGACAGACTAGACGAACCGGGGCGGGGAGGGGGTGGAAGGGAGACAGGAAGGGCGGTGGGGAGGTTCCGGAATAAAAAGAGAGTTCGGGGGAAGCCAGTTTATGCATGTAAATCGTCCGTCCTGACTCGCTGTTTGTTGTTCTTTGCTTCGGCAGAGCGCGTCGGCGTTTTACGTGCGCCGCTGTATTTTATTGCGAAAGGTAACTATATATGCAGATACGTGCACACACGGACGTGCGCGCACCCCGTTACCCACCACCATACATATACATGGGGCCGAGGGTTTCGCTTTTCCACCCCCGCTTTTGTACCATACACCCCTTCCTCCCTCCTCCTCGTCCTCCTTCTCTGTCATCCCTCCGGATTCCCTTCGGCGGATCAACTCGCGGTGCATGCACTTTTCGCAGCCGGTCGATTCATCGAAAATCCATGTATTTGCGTTATGTATATTCCTATAAATAATGGATCTGATATACGGTGTCCGATATCTTTTCCGTCCGCCCGCGGCCCGCCTCGAGCCACTGCCAAAATTGCGCCGATGCATTTCAATTTTGCCGGGGATCGCACGGTGATTTATTCGGTCGTTGTCGGTTTTCGAAAGGACAGACCAGCCGAGCCCGTCGAAGACACAGTCCGCCGGGTTACGTTATGTATCCAGGACTCACCGAGTTATCCGGTTATGTCACTTCGATTTCGCCCCCGATGCGGATTCACCGAGCTGCGAGTTTATGGCAGCACTCCGGAGAAATTAGCGCGGAACACGAAAATACTCCCGAGAGATGATGCACGACTTGTTATTCGAGCGTAAATGCGAACAACGAGTTCGGTTTTTGTAACGGCGCGCCGCCATTGTCCGCGACGACCCAGACTGCGGATTTTTAGCTGGAATAAAATTTTTTTACTTGATCGTACAACAGCTCCCTGTATCTATTTCGATCCGAGTTTTCGAACGAGAGCGCGCACCGAATCGATCGTGCACAGGCTTTAAGTCGGCGTTGCTTCCATGGAATTGTACGGATTTAATGAAATACGGATACGGGTGTTTACGCGAAAATTGCTACGCGGCGCATGCGAAATTGCTTGATTCGGTGCCAACGATCGCGAGCGCCCGCCGAAAAATGCCAGCAACCACCCGCGAGTTAAACGTTCCTCTTTCGCTCGGCGGCGATCATTATCGCGCGCGCTCATCCCGCGATGATAAATCACGCGAACGACCAATAAACGCCAAGCGGCCTGTGTAGGTCAGAAAAACGGATCGAGCGCGCACCCCGCAAAATTCCCAACGCGCCTCGGGATAAATCCATCGCGCGCAATTGGTTAATTAACGGGGACATCTTTACGCGGCTGCGACAAACGATCGCGCTCGAGCGAGAATTCATCCGCGACGATTGAACAGTCAGCGGCCGCAGATGTTGCTCCCACGATGCGTCATTTTCAATTTAATCCCGGTTCATGACTCTCGGTCAGAACGAAACGATTTTATCTGTCTTGCCCAACGATCGCTATCTTGTTCATAATTTTATGAATAAGGTAACGACGTTGGATGCTATCCGATATAATTGAATAGATGTGATATCATCGATTCGCAGAAAGTATGTGGATCGGGAAATCTGAATTTATTCCGCAGAGAGGCAGAAATATCTCTTACTCAGGACTAAATATTCGTTCCTCGAACCGCGCTTTCGCCTTTTTAACGGTCACAAAGTACCGACAAATAGCAGAAAATTGAATTCCAGCAGTTCCCAAGATACGCGGAATGGAAAACAGCGAATCAGTGGCAAAGATCCGAATGTAATTCAACGTTCCTCGAGAATTACGTTTGGAAATGTCTCCAACTTCGATTCCTACGGCCATTTTCCTCTCCTCTTTTCACCTCGCATCAGCCGGAGTGACTCAGCATTGGTTGTCGCCTCTTGGACGACGTTCGTCTTGAAGAAGACTAATGACTCGGTTTGGCGAGAGATTAGGGAACAGATGAACAAATACCGATGTCACCTGGGCACGCGGCTGAGTCGAATAGTTATGCAAATTTCGGTGTGTGCGTGTCGATCGTGCAATTCGTGGCATTCCTCTATTTATATATTCTGTAACAGACTTGGTACATTCACAATTTTACCGAACATCCAGGATAGCGAGTTAATTATTCTACCTAATGAATAATGACCAATAGTATTAAAATAGAAAATTGTTTTGCATAAAGAGTTTGCGAAGAAAGAAAATACAGTATCGTTCAATCCTTGTGTGTAGAAGTTTTCAATTTTCGAGGGTCCCCTTCGTTCCTGTGCCGGACAAAGTGTCTCCAGAGGGAGAAATCAGCTGTGGACAGTTCCATAACACTCCATCAGCCACTAAACATCTCCTTCATCTCCGTCCCGGCGCGAAACATCGACGTCCTCGGTATATTTCCCGAAGTCCTCTCCATTCCGGAGGACTGGACGGTGCGCGTCGAGACTTACGCTCGACGACGGATCTGTTCTTTCCCCGAAGAATAATGGACATTAATGGCGGCGGCAGCTAAACAGCTCTCTCTCTTTCTCTGTCGACGGTTCTCTTAAACCTTTTCTTTTCCAGCTCGGTAATCCGAGGGTCAAATAAAATCATTTACGAGCTGAATAAGGGTCTCGTGTACCCGGCGCCACTTCGGACCCGCCGTGAAAGTACTCGGCTCGAGTGCTGATTATAATCCCTCCCCTCTGCGTGGCAAATAAGCGCCGGATGATCCGGCGTCATTGTCGGGCAATCATTGTCCCGGCTCACCTGCAGCACGTCGAACGCTCCGTCGACTTGTTACACGAGTTTCGCTTGGGTGTGTTCGCCATTGAAAGTAGTTCCCGTGGAATCCGAGTCACGTTTGCGCGCGCACGGACACACACGCGTGCCGAGTTTAGGGTTGAAAACTATTTATAACGGGACGCCGAGCACGCTAGTCGCTCCAGCGGTTCTTAATTGACTTTCCTCTCAAGCGCCGCCGCGTCGCCTTTGAACTCGCCCCGCAAGGGCAACGTTACGCAGAAATATTTGCTGCGATATTAAATTATTAATCATCGTCTCGCCCGTTACGTTTGTTGCTACCGTCCCCTCGCGCACTTACACCGGCGCTCTGCTCGCCGTTAAACATTCCGCGCGCAACCCCTGTGACAATGAACGACATTCTCTGCGACGTTCGATATCATTCTACGAAAATCGTTTCGAGCAACTTTTGCTTTCTAATGCTCTTTGTTATAAAGCTTCGCACCGTTCTAACTGATACAGGGCCAGTTCAACAGCGAATAAATTTTTTATGAAATACATCATGTTCAGCCGGAATACGCTTGAGCGTTCTTTTATACATTCATATTTTTTTGCAAATTGTATATTTTCGTCGCAAAGAGTATTCTATTACACGCTGGGCGAACCATACGCGGCATTTAGCAATGAAATAAACAACTTTCAGTAACGCGGGAGGAACAATTCAAAATATCGAATGCGTTCCCGAAAAACAATTTTTTTTCGAACCTTTTAAATCAATTTTATGTTTCTGTTGTATAACATATATCGTCGCGTTTGAATCGCTGCTGTCAATGGAAAAAAAAGAAGGGAAAAAAGCATGACACTGCGCGATCATAAACAAAAATCTGGATAAAAGTGCACACGCAAGTAAACAAAGAGAAAAATTGCGATCCCGCGATGCGTGTTGTTTGAGAAACACTGTCGGCGTAAGTTATTTTCTTCGTGGAATTGCGAGATTGCGAGAGCCACCGGTGCGCGGTGGTCAGGTTCGACGGGTGTTTTCGGTCGCAACAAAAATACCGGAAGCTGAAAAGCACTCCGCCATTGTTAATTGTAATTCGATTTGCTCTCGAGGTAGTTGCAGTCGCACGAATTGCGGAGGGAGGTCTGTCGGGTTTGTTGGCGAGGCGAGTTGGTGAAAACCATAAAAGGGTCCTCTTCGTCAAGACGAACGCCGTGGTCGTCGTTCGTCGTCGTCTAGCTCTTTTCTAGGAGCACTCGAGCGGAGTCGAGTGGTCCCGCGTTAGAACAACGAGTTTTATACAAGTCAAAGTCGTGACTATACGTTCCGACGCACGCCGAACAGACGGCTGCACTTGTATCATGGTTATATGCACGCGTGCTCGTGGAAAATCAACTGCATTCCGCAGAGAATTTCAAGCGCTGCTTATGCGGTCCGCTTATATTCGGATATCGAGAGAAAGGAGGATTCGAAACGACTACTTGCACTTTAATTAACATCAATTTAACTCGACAAATTGACGTAAAACAAAACTATAAATACATTTTCTTCCGAATTTAATGCAGCTATATCGGAAAAACTGATTTTCCCAAGACTCGATTATTAATAGCAGCCGAATCTGCTATCCATCACAGTATCGTGTCGCGAACCTTCACCCCGGTACCAAAATCTTCGGTACTCCGGCAGATTACTTGCGAACTTCTCAACTTCTAAAGTGCTTCGTCAAAAAGTTTCAGCCGCATTTAAAATGCCGAGCTTTTCGCACGGATAAAATGCTCGAGCGTGTAGCCGCTCGCCGCGACACACGGAGAATTTACCGAAAATGTTTCTAAAGCATCTAATAAATACACACGGCGGGCGATTTGTTTCTCGGCCGAGGGTTGACACGCATTTCGAAAAGCACCGGAGATTAATTTACCCGGGTCTCTTCCCATTTTTCTGTCAGCCCGGTGGCCCGTTACGCGGCATAAAACCGTTGGAAAGCTAAAAATGGGTCGCAATATCGAGAACTACGTAATGGTAATTGAACGTCAATGACAAACCGCGGGTCATTCTTCTATCGCTCGCGCGCACGATGTGACGGTCTGTGTGTGCGTGTAGGTGTACATGTAACACCATTGCGTATCCCGGCGTCGGGTAAAAGCGATCGGTTCGAGATGGCTGAAATATTTCACGGTACATCTCTTTAGCTCCGACGATCAGTAAAATTCTCCTTTCGTCAGCATTGTTACGGAAAATCAGTGTGCATTTTTCACGAGTCGGCGCACAATAGGAAGTAGGCGAAGGGTGGCGGAGGGATGCGAGGAAGAGGGGGGATATACGCGGAGGCATCCGAAGCCCGGGCTCTCCCATTGTCATTTTTCCATCCGCGTTTTTCTTTCGCGAAACTCCATCCATTTGTTCGCGGGGGATCGAAGTTTGCGGATGCTCCGCAGAGCCATTCGGCCCCCGCGAACGCTACAGGTACCATTCTGATAAATGGAAAGTCGAGCGCGCGGCCCGGTACACACAACGCCATAAATCTAACCGTCGCGATACACGATTCTCGAATAAAGCCCTCCATAATTTTCAAGGCGCCTTATCCACCGGCGATGTCTGTCGACGCGAAACGATGAACGGGGACGCGGCACCCGGCATACTTTCTCCATTACTCTTTCGACGAGCCGAGTTCTTCGCTTCCCGCGTGTCCTAAGGTAGCCAGAAAATCTTGTGAAATCACGGGAACGTGTCGCCACGCCGAAAAGCAAACCGGAGGATGCGCGACTTTCAATGGAGATCTCCCCCCACCCTCCACCCTCCTCCGATCGAGCCGAACTCCTTGCGAAATGTCCCCGTTTTTGCGAACAGATGTCTTCCGCTCTCGACCAAGTGATTCAATGGATGTCGACGAAAATTACTATCCGCTCCTCGACGTGGATTTTCACGCTGGTTGAGCGGTATATTCCAAAAAAAAAAGAACAGATTCAAAATCACAGATTAAAAATTTCGTACCGTCAACATTATACACGATAAATTCTGATTTACTCGGGGTGTTTCGACGGCTTAATAGAGTACGCCATTATTCTAGAATATTAATCGGGACGAAACTCACTCGGCAAAATATGCATACACTCCCGCAGAATTTACTATAGTTTATTACTATTAATCCAGCCAGACATATATTAATACAGAAACTAACGTTCCATTTAATCTCGATCAGCCGACGGATTTGAAGCATTTATAGCCTGATTCCATAAAGTTTAATATAGTTGAAAATTTAATAAAGTATAATTGAAGATATAAATTATATAATGTGGTGTCGATAATTTCAATAAATTCGAGCGATTAGTTTGAAATCAGTTCAAAACTTGAAATATCCGCTCGCGTTCCTACGTTCTTTCTGCTCGAAATAGCGGTGGTTCTTCATTAACGGAGAAGCAGAACACGGAATCGTATTTATGATTGTTATCGCGGCGTCTCGTCCCCTCGGCAACAGACCAAACTGTTTGCCGCGTAAATATTTGAAGAAAGCGACGCGCTCGCCGAGCGAAATTCTGCTAAAGCCCGTGTCGCAGAGACACGGGACGCAGCTTTTCTTTTTCTTTTTTTTCGGAGCAGGCGAAATTCTGGGCGACGAAATGGATTGGAGTCGTCGAAGCGTGCCTTCGAACAGAACACGAGGATCATGTCGAGGATCAAACCGCAAACTCGCCTTGATCCGTCGACGGTTTTTTGCTCGTTGTAAAATTCCCCGTCCGCGTCGCGAGACTTCTGACATCGTTACGATAAGACGTCGCCGTTAAGATGGCAAAAAATTGAGAGTGGAGAACATTTTCTTGAAGAGCGCTCTATAGCAACGCGCGACTTCCAGCTTTGTCCCTATCTACCAGTCAAATCATCTCACGCGCGGAAAATGTCTGCGGAGAAATACTGATTTGACGATTTAAAAATTCTTCCAGCTCGATTGCAAGTTTCACAGATTTTTCCACCTATTTCGCCGACGACGTTGATCTTATTATTAAACGTGATATCGGATCGTAGCATAAATCCGGTAACTCCGAAAACTGTTTTTAACTCCTGATCAAACTTAATTTGCATCCGAGGGTTAGCGTATTAACAACCGGTTAAATCTTGCGGATTTGCCGGGCGCGGTTCGCTGTTCGCTGTAGCGCGAAAAATTCTGAAAAACTTTTTATATAGCGGAACGTTAAAATATTTTTAATTTTCCGAACAAAGAGTACGGTAATGGAAGTTGTCGGAAACTTTCTTCAGTGCCCGGAGATAATGAAACATTACCGCCGCAACCAGTGTTTAATTCTGGTATTCTATGTTTTCCGAATAAACAAAGCCGTCTACTTCGACGTTAATGTTTTACTTAATTAAAAATCGCTGTTCCGTATTATTCCTTCAGCCTTTAATGAAATCATTTCGCGTGCAACATGTGGATTGTTTGCATCCGACATTGAAATTATTCGGTTGAATATCTTTTCCCGGGAAATAGCGTGGATCGAGGTACGTCACCGTTAGAAGCGGGCAGCGTTGTCGGTTTAATTATCAAAATGAATTCTTAATGGCCGGTCGATCGAGAGATCGAATCGACGATAAACGACCGGTCGTTCTTTTGTCACGGTCGAAATCGACAGGAGAATTTCTGTCGGGGCGCCGTGATTCCAGAAAACACTCGGGCCGCGCCCACGCGTTACAAGCGCCGTGTCGTGCCGTGCCGCTCCGCGTTCGAAAACGTATCTGCCGCCTCGGGCGTTTTACGGATAATTAACTGACATTAACGTACCGCCCGGACAGGCTACGCGGCGCGGCGCGGCGGCTCGTATATCTCCCTCGCGGCGAGGCGATGCTCGCGCGAGCTTATATTTTCGAGAGACCCGATAAGAATCGCTTTTATCCCCCCTCCCTCGAGTTACCTTCGAATTTTTCTTTTGTTTTCCTTAGCTCGCTCCCGAACCCGAGAACTAGCTGCGCGCGAGAGTTTCGATGACGCGGCGGATACACCAATCTCTCGGTTGCATCTTGTTGCGCCGGGAGATCTCGAAAGCCGCGCCACCGCGCACCGCGCACCGCGGCGTCAGCTTTTCTCGAGCCATCCGTGTAATTAAGGTCAACGCGACGCGATCCTCGACGACCAAACCGTTTTCAACGGACACGCGGTTTTCTTTCCGGCTAAGTCGATCCGCAATCGACGAAATGGCCGATGGGAAGCGAACGGAAATCCGTCGGAAGCCAACCGGAAAGACCGGTCCGCTCGAATAAACTGGATTTTCTCTAATTTTGTTTTCTCGATTCTTGGAATTCTCCAAATCGGTCATTTCTCTGTGCATATACTTTTGCCGATTTATTGCCATTATTAGAAATGTCGAATAATTGGAAATGAATGATTGAAAAATGATGAGGAACTTTTTCTCTTAAACTATCGTTATATGAATATGATGAAAATACTATATCTTTTATGTACACCTAACATCTATGATTTTCCAGCAGCGAATACATCCGTAAAGCGCAATTGGCCATTAAAGTGTTATTAGTTCCGAATGGTACAGCTCTCGCGCAGAAAAAAGCTTTTGTTTAATTGTTATAGATAGTCGGATTTTTATTTTTGTCTGCCTAGGTCGGCCATTTCGAGCGTCGCGCACGCCATGGCAATTTTATCGCGACATCGATTACGCTTCGTCGCCCGTTGCAATGATGTATGGCTCCGCGTACCGTGTCCGTTTAATTGCGGATAATAGGAAGTTCGATAAAGCTGTAGAGCAACTTTGCCAGCCTTTATACGTCGCTCGATATAATTAGAGAATTCGTCGAACGATTATTTTTCACTTTTTCTTTCCTGTTCCGCCGTGCGAGACGCGTAATTAGCGACGAAGGAACGTTTAACATTGACATATTTCATATATCGACGGTTCGATTACTTTGCGCTGCATTATAAACCGTCGTGCTTTTATAATTCCTGTTTTAGCATAATCTTTGTAATAAATCTTTAATTTACAAAATTTCATCGAACGATCAATTACAAAATTCATCGGACAATTGTATATACTTTCATTATTTCGCTTTGATTATTATGTCATCTTTTGTCACTCGGCAAGTGAAATGTTTCATCGATATTTTATTAGTTGCATACCTCGCTAAACATTCGGTGTACATATTCTGTCTTTGCTTTTAATTAAAACAGCCTGACGCGTTGGGAAATAATTACAGGGATTCTCTGTTTACATCGAAACAAATGTTAAATCCGTAAGAAAACAGTTATTCATTTCCGATAATATTTATCCAATCCCTAACGTTTGATTAATTTCTGCACCGTGGCATCGAAAAGTTATTCATTACCGATGTATGATTATTAATTTCCCATCGCATTAGTATACGAACGGGGAACCTTGATATTAATAATTAATTTATAATATCGTGATGTACCATTGATTGGAAACCGTGCGATGCGGTGAACAATGTTGCGAACGCAATACCACTTAGAATTGGACCATTTAGTTAAGATCTTGTACACCTAGCGACACGAGAGCACTTACACAAGATTGAGAGCAAACAAATCGAATTATACGAAGTAACAAGGAGATTGGTTACTATAACCGTTCCAATTGAGTTCTCCCTCCGGTACTAATTGTCTGATTACCTCTGCCAGTTTCTACCTGGCAGCATAATTCAACTATTAACAACGTCCAACGAAATTTCATTTACCGTTCCGGAATCGTGCAAACAACGTTCGCCGATCGATTAACATTTCCACATGTAACCGTACACGAATTTTCTACATATTAGGTTTACAACTAATTGCGGTTTTCGTCGTTTCGATAATAAACAATAATATCACGTAAAATAAAAATGAACCACCTAATTATAAAAAAAAAATATAAGCCGCGTCAAATATTCGCAAGATGAGAAGAAAAAAGAATCACGGATACCCAAAAGAGATTCCTCATGTAAATTAAGTAGTCTGAGCCTCTCGAACACACAGTGATTACGCTAATCACTGCCGATATCTTGTCGGGGCTAATATTCTAAGCCGGTCGTCGCGAAATTACACGGCACGGGCATTATTCAATCAAAAAAGGAGAAAGTGCGGGACGAGGGAATCGATGTATCCGATACTTATCAAGCCCCTATCATTTGCTAAGCAGCTTGTACCCGCTCCCCCTGGGCTGCCCTATCAGATCCCCAGATACAAGCGGCCCGGGGGTCGCGCATTGTTTGATAAAGTCTCAGGCCGACGGATTATAACTAATGGGACATCGGGAAGGTAGGTAGACAAATCGTGGGGCTAGGCTCTGATCGGCCTCTCTGCTTTCCTCTTCTCTGTTCAACTTTGCTTTGCTCTGCTTCATTCTCTTCTACTCTGCTTCGCTGTGCTCTGTACTACTCTACTCTGCTGACGACTGAACCCTCTAGAAGATCGCTCGGAGGAGTGACCTTGACAGCATAAGTCAAGGTCGTCTTCCTCTGAACGCAACGTTTACCGCGATCCGCTCTCCTCCGTCGTGTCCTGCTCTGCCGAACTCAGTTCCGCTCCCCTCGGCTTCGCTCAGCCCCGGTCCGCTCCGCGCCGTAACCGGCTTCGCTCGATCGGGAATCTTCGGCCGCGGTCAATAAAATATGCATGCACGCCCGCGAATCCGTGTAGATGCCGGTGCTTTACATCCCACGGGACGTTGTACGCGTAGACGTTTCGCGTGTATTAATCTGCATAAACTCATTGCTATGCAAACGAAGAGATTCGACGTCGAACTAGGATATCACGGGGAGCGTTCGCGGCTTACAACCGTGGCTTAGCGGAGCTCTTACCTTCGGCGCCGCGCCGCGACGAGGACGCATGGTGCGCGGAATCCTCCCCCTTTCCGCCCCCGCAACGGAAACACGCGTACGCGGGGGTGCCGCGAAACGTATAAACAGGAACATCGGTCGCGTTCTCCGCAGGCGCGCACGTATAATAAACACCGTTGTATATTGTTCCGGGGCAGAGCGTAGCGATCGTAAAAGCGGACCTCCTCCGTGTCGCGTCGATGGAATAATAATTGCGAGAGCCCCGGGTATCACGGTGAGCTGAAACGGGCCACCGTAAACGACCAAGACGACCCCCACGTGTCCCACCTGCCTCTCTCCTGGGCCCATGGTAATCTCCTCGGCCGTCCCGGCCAGATGAAAAGAAAACAATCGATGAATAATTTCGCTATCGAAACGCTAGCGCGGGGGGCTCTCCGTGACGGGGAAGAAAATAGGGGGAGACGGAGAACGCGAGCAAAGAGGGAGAAGAGGAAGAGAAACAGAGAGGGGGGACGGCTCTGGAAAAATTGATTCGAATGTTTCGCGCCTAAGCCACCCTCTGTCTCTCGGATACGACGCCTTTTCCCGCGAACGATGAATTGAAAAATTTGCATAGCTTCGAATCACCAGTCCGATCGACTGCAACCCCTTTGATCGTGCATCCTACACCCCCGTTGGGCCAAATGCTGTCGTACAGCCCCGTCAAGCCTTGTCCACAGCGACGGACAGGTGGCCGCATATTTTTCTTATATTATATATTTCAAATAAATTATTTTTAATTTAAAAAACTAGCTTGAAACAATGATTGAAACATTTACCACACCGTCACAAATCAGCATAAATAGTACTGTCGCGTAGTGGTAACAGCCCGGCTAGTTGAAATAGCTACTTTGTTTGATCAGCAATCGTGGCTGACGTGCCTCGCCGTTGTAACGAGCCTCCCGGCCAACGGGGCTGAAAGAATTTTCAAAGAGGAGCCGCGAGACGGGGAGAGGAAATGCTACGCGGGACCTTCCGCCACGGCGCGGCGCGGCGCTACGGCGGAAAGTGCTCGGTGCCCTGTAAACTGTGGATTTTCTGCTGCCACGCCGGCCCCGGCCGTACGTTCCTGCATGTATGTTTAATGCGAGCACGCGAGGCCTACGACCCACCGACTTCTTACTACCGTTCGCCATTACTTATTCACTTCCGGCGCAATTACCGCGGCATACTCCATCAAAGTCCAGACACGGGAATCGCAACTTTCTTGCAACAGACTCCCCTCGCCCCCCTCCATCCCCCTCTCGTCCGAGGATGTGTGCACGGCCACGTTCGCACCGAAACTATCCCCTTGCTGCGACTCGCGCCGCGAACAACAGTGTCGAACTAATAAATCCACGGACATCTTCCGCAACATTGCCGGCGTTCGTGAATTTATTATTTCGAGCTATCGTCTTCCCACGCCGCACGCGCACTACCTACAGCCTGCTCACGAACATCTTCTAACGACTCCCAGGGCTTTGCTGTGCTTGTTTCCTCAATTTTTCGAGTGTGGATTTTACCGGCGATCGCGCAGATAGCTGGGCGTCTTTAAAATTGCTACATGCAGAAACAAGTTTGAGTGGGAAGAAGAATATTTCATCTATTTGGCAGCTTGCGTTTCGGAAAATCGAGTTCGAACGTCTGCGTGGTTCGCCCAGTACTCGCAGGAAGTAGAATCGGTCGGAAATGAACAGACGCGTCAGCCGATTCCCCTGTAACAGCACGAGCTGAATTTTTCAACTCGATTTTCAATCCCACAAAATAATCATAAAACGAACAAATTGCTTGCAGTTACGCCTACTGTTATAAATAATGGATCGGCGCAAGTTAGATGAAATCTTGGACGCAGGTTGCATCTCGAAAACTGCATGCAATGCAAATTCTGCTACGGGTCCGAGACAACCATATGTCCGACCGTTCGCCCGTGGATTAAAGCATTTTCGTTCCTTGGACGTATGCATTTTCTGTACGTACATTTGTTAAAACTAATACGCGTTTTGCAGGTACACGATTCGGAGAGAAGGGAAACTTTTTAAGGTAGCGGGGTAATGTTTTTGATTTATGAATGCCCGTGCTGCCCGTGTAGCGTTACCATTTATTCTTTTTTCTGAAAAGAAACGTTCAGAATTTACACCACTTGTTTTCATACAAAGTTGAATACGTTTCCGCGGAGAATATCGCATCGCTTGAGAATTCCAAATTGTTTTGTTGCAAACGGAAAGTATGTTGGGATCCTGTAACGTTTCCCCGGTGTACGTGTGCGCATACGTTCGTAATAGTCTCTCCGGCGAACAATATTTTTCAACTTCATTTTAGAAACATCATCGCCATGGTCTTTCCTTGTTAAATTAACACCATCGAAATGTCCATTATCTTCGTATAATGATTCAAATCGACGACATTAAAAAATTGATTAGTATTCGCAATTTTTAAGTGCTCGACGCAAAGCAGAATGAGCATATCTTCCATAGGTACCGTTTAATGGTACTTTAATCACGGCAACTTTGAAAGCTGCATATGCATCGACGCCAGCGAATATTAATGCGCAGGGACGCGCATCGATCTATCAGAGTCCTGGGGCAGGATAATTAGAGAAGATGCATCTATATCGTTTTAACGACACGCTGTCTGGCCGGGAATAAAAATGGATCGGCTGACATCGACGGAACGGCCGCGGGAAGCCTACTGGGAGCTTTTAAAACCCGTAGTTTTCCGAATTGATCCTAGTGATTCCCCTGCTCTCTTTCTCTCTCGTTTTTCCGTTCATAAATCTTTTTTTCTATCGACAACGGTGCCGTTCTGTTTCCATTGGTCGCGCGATCGCGTGTAAATTCGTCGAGAGCGAACGGAAACGAAGAATTCGACTCTACCGTGTTCGGAATTTCTTCGTTCGAGCGTTCCTTTCCGAAGTGGACGGAATTAATACAGACAGAAAATTTAAATGTCGCCCGGGGGGACTTTATTCTCTTTCAATTTTTTCCCATTCAACTTAAATCGAATAACTTCGCGAATTAAATTTGAAACGTTCGAGGAGCACACGCACTGTTATCGCGCCTCGGGTGCTCGGCGAAGTTGCCGCTTTAATTTTACAAAACCGCGCGGCTGCGGATTCGAGTCGGCTAAAAAATGGTCTTTGTTCGGAAGAAACTCGCTCGGAGTTCTCGGGCGATAACAGTTCGCAAGCGTGCGGCGCGGCGGAGAATGTCTGCAGAGGGTGCTGCTCGAAACGGTAGCGCATTCGGACGAAAAGTAAAGTCGCCGTGCATTTGACGCTTTATTTACCCGGGAGCCTATCAACGCCTCGCGAGTCCAGCCCGAACGTGCTGGAATGCGAACTAGAGGTCTCGGGGAGTTTCTCAACGACTGCACGCCATTCCGAAAATCCCCGGGAATAGACGTCGAAGAGTGATCGATCAATCTCCGAATTAGCCGGAAGCGGAATCGCCGGGGACTACAAGGGCGGGGACGACCCGTTCGTCCCGATTTTAACGAAGTCGACGGCGTCCCTGTATCGTCTCGCGGGTCGAAGGGCTTTGACAGGAAACGTTCGACGGAGCGCGAGCGGTTCGTCGGGACCCCTCTCGAAACCTCGTAGCGTACAAGTTCCCACCCTCGAGGAACTATCGTTAGCGGTGGCGTAACGGTCTCGTTCGTTTTTTGTTTCAGGTTGACGAGGCAGAAATGGCACGAGCGGAGTCACGGTGAGAAAAGGGCGAGGGTGAAGCCCTCGCGCGAACCGGCTGCCATGGCGGAAAGCTTCGGTTTCTTCGCCGGGGGTGCGATACCTGCCGTACGTCTTTCGCTTTTTCTCGCTCTGGCCGGCACCACAAGCGCCGTGGACCTCTGTAAGTACATCTAAGCTGTAATCTGCCGGGGCTTTATAGTTTTCATCGCGAAAACTTCCTCTTATAACTTATTAACGTCCGGCCGCGCCGCGACGCCGCCGCTCCCCGTTTCTCCGCGCCCACGGAGAAACTGCTTGACCGCGACCGACGAACTTTCGATCCGAAATTGACTTTGGCCCCGCACGGAAAAGCTGGATTTACCGGCGTCCCCCTCCCCTCCCTCCTTCGCGTCGTCAAATTGGAAACTTTTAGCGGAAAGTTGTATTTAAACAACGTTTCACGGCGGAAAGGGGACGAAGGACGCGGGGAACCATGCGAACTCGTAATACGCTCGAGTAATACCGTCTCTCTCTCCCTCTTTCACGGTAGCTATACCGTGCATCGGCGACGTACGGTTTTGTTTGATAGAAATTACTTTGCGGTGATCGACAAACTTCCGATGTAAAATTGAATCGGGCCTCTGTATGGCGGTCTCCAGTCGAACGGAACGTCTGCGGTGGATGGAGCACGGTCGCGTTCCAAAGTGTCTCGACTTGCTGTCCCATATTCCCCAAATAAAGTCGCCGCTGGTTATTGATGTTCTCAACTGAAAACACCGGAATTCTTTGTTTTGCGATTCTCCTGTGTTCTCCGATTTTTGTCTTCGTTCCAGGTGAAATTAATCCGTGCAAAGTGTCCTTCGAACTTTGGGAGGTTTGATCGAAATACAGAGGCGACATAATGTTCAGTAAATTCGACAAATCTAAGCGGCAACTAGAAATTCTACTATGTCCCATCATTAAACTTTTTATTGGAAAAGTAAACGTCTTCGGAAATACCGAGGCAACGAACGATTGGAAAAATTACAATGGTTGAGGATCCTTGTTTAAACTTGCCCGGCGGGGTTGAAAAGTTGGATTTTAAATTACTGACACAAAAGAGGGGGCTAGGGGGGAGTGTACACTCGATAATGTCTTGTCGAACATGCAAAGAAGCTTTACATTGTGAGCATAATACTAAAATTCCATCAGCGAAGAGGAGAGGACGAAAGGGAGCGGGAGGTTTATTACTTTTCTTCTCAGGGGGGGGGCATAAAGATCGTTATTAAACATTGACCCGATTCGCGAATCGACGAGAAATTTATGGGACGAGATCCGTCCGTGAAATGGATAGAGGAGGCGTTTCATTTCAATTTTAAGGGAAACTTTCGCAATCGGTTGCCGACGATCCGGAATTGGATTTCGAAGGTACGGGTGGCGGTGGGTCGTTTGTCGTTCGCTGAGGTCTCCAAACAATTCCGATACTTCTGACGAGTGAACTCGTTACATCGAAAAGTAACGCGGCTGACGGCGACAGATCGTTTAGCGAAACTAACGGGCACGGCGGATGCTGACTAAGCCACTCCGACATGCAAATCGATGCACACCGGTTTTTCGTACAGGCTGAGAGAGCCGATCATCGGTCAAACGTTCGATGAGAGTAGCTTGCGAGACGTCCGCCAAGGGAAATTTACTTGGACGTTTATTGACCCATTAAATTCCGGCGCCCTTGTCCCGAGACGGGTAAACCAATCTTCTTTGTTGCAACAGGGAATTTTCTCGGCGCTTTCAACGTCTCGTCTACCTTCGAGCAGCACTGACAATCGATCGACAACTTGCAAATACAGAAACAAAGCTTTCGGAAATTTTTACCGGCTGCATTTCATTCCGGCAGACTGGGCATATCGTGCATTTATTGCATTTTTCATATTCGCATTGCGATACGATAAATCATTTAAACGTGGGTTTTATCTTTGTTGAAGTATGACACATGCGTATGAGGTTAAACAGATTCGGATGAAATCCTGCTATCGTATCGCGAAGAATAAGCTATTACTGTGTAAACGACCATCGCAAATATGTCGAAATTGATAGAATCTATTATCCTAATGATGCTAATTATAACAACAAATTGTTGGCTGAGCGTATTATTGGAAATTGTTACATGCTTCCGTGGCTATCGTTTATTCACGGTTCAACGAGATTGTTAGAATTAACGCGCGAAACAAAGACGAGCGAACGAGCTTGACCATTAAAGCGATCGAAGCCTGCGCGGAATTTCGTCGACCGCAATGTTTTATTTGCTAGGAGTTACCGTGGACGTTCTATTAAAATAATAAATCCATTAGTCATTTCGGCATGGCCGATAACAGGGTTCGAATCCCGTCGATCATTCTCGAAGACGCGCGACCCGGAAGAGCACCGAGCGGAGGAGGAAGGAAGGACGACGACGACGACTATCGCCATAACTTCGCCGGGTTTGACCGTCCGTTCAATGAGAACGGTTTTTCATTAAAGAAATGGAAACGCTATCGTCGCGCTCTATCAAATAGCTGCTCCTAATTGCGATATAAATTTTCCTCGGCGCGTCGCGTCGCGTCGCGTCGCCTCGGCGGAAGAAGTGTCCCCGTTTCGTTCGGCCATTCATCGAGGCGTCAATAGAGCAGAAGTAATTAATGATGTTTTTCTTGGAGGCGAGGCGTAACTCGGGGAAGGCTAGCGGGTTGTTGAAAGAAGACGCCGAACGTCGTGATTGCAGGGGATCGCTACGACGACGACGACGACGACGACGTCGACGGGCGTCTCAACATTGCACTTTGGATCCCGGGATTGAACGATGCGCCCAGGGTCGCACCTCTTCAACGAGGAGATCGGAGAGGAGCGCCGGTTTTCCGCACCCCCGAACCGTTATTCAGGATCGATTTACGAGCACGATATCTCACCGGTGGCTCGTTAGGTCGGACGTGCCGACAAAGGAAACGGATTCTACCGGAGAACGAGCCAAGTTTACCCCGCGCGGGGGTCCGAGAAGTTGCACGGAAGGGTCGTGAGAATTCCGGGGTGGACGGGGAGGGGGCGGGGGGTGCGCGAGACGCCGATATATTCAGGCTTCATTAATAATAATAGCACGCCATGTTTGATTCCCGAGCGTTCCCTTTGTCTTACCCTCGTGCCGCGTTCCCATCGATCGGCGTCGATTTTTACTGATACACACCGCGCGACCGAGGGATTTATCATCGTCCGCTGTTATCAATCATCGACATTGGATCATTCGCGCTGGCACGACCGAGCGAGATAATGATTCCGGATGGGGAAAAGTCAATTCTCTTCCGCGAACTCTCTGGGATTTACGCGAAAGAAACCACTGTCGAAGAAATGACACCGAGGCTGTTGACCGTTTCTCCATCGATCTAGCTTGGTTCTCGCTGTTGACTCGCATCTGGCTAGATTCTGAAAAATAAATAGCTGTGTATAGTACGGCTTGCTGGGCAATTACTTGCAGAAAATGGTTCGTCCGTACGTTTTTGCGTCCGCTAGGTTAAGACAGATTTAGTTCGAAGCGTTCGCGATACCGAATTTATTGCCACTTTTACGAAAGCTTCGTTACGGGAGATTAAAAGAGAGCAGTGACATTCGTACACGGCAGATTTAGCTTGAAGTGTTCATCACCGACTGCAACGGCAGGTTTCTGTTTTTCGGACCGACCGACCGACGCGACGCGGCACGGCGCGGCGTCAATTTAGCGAAAGACAAACAGGTGGAACAGGGAGCTAAATGGGACGACATTTCGTGTACCATTCCGTATTAGTCCAATTGTGCAGCAAGTTGGCCCATTCCCCTGTCCGAAGCATAGACCGATGTTCTTCCCAGGACAAATTCGCAGTCCGTAGGAATTTCATCTTACGATGATAACGTTCCTCGCTCGAAATCCACCGGGGCAGAATTACGACGGAGGATTCGTCCAAGAATGGTACAAACTTTTACTGATATTAATGGCCACCTACATGCCCATTCTGTTTCCCGATGGCTTAGCAGGGATTCCTTCCGTTATAAGCTCGAATTCCCTGCCATTAATTCTCGCGGAGTCTCTGGCTACTCGAGGCAGAAGCCTGCAACCTCCCATCACGGTATTCCGGTACACCTGCACTCGATATCCGGCATTAGGTGATATCGTTATTCGCCCCGTAGATTCCACCTCCGCTCTGTCGAACGACACGCCCCAGCAAATTTTACCGATCCGCGTTTTAGTTGGTAATAGAACTTCGATATGCATAAATTGCAATCGACACGGACCGTTCCTCCCGCCGCCGCCGACGCGACCACACTCTCTCGCCTCCGTCGATAATCGAACCCATTCTCGTAGGCGAACCGAACGGCCTCGGGAATTCAATGTATTTTTCATTGCACCGGCTCGAAATAATGCAGACCCTGTTGCGTGCAACTCGGCCGGCCGAGAACGCGAAACTGTTGTTAACACCCTCCGGGTTAGGAAGCACGGTAACGGGCGAATAATTAATGTACTCTTTTATAGTTTTACCGTCGAGCGAACGTGAAAGAAATGCTTGCAATATTTTGAAAAATCATTTCAGAAGACCAAGTTACCGTGTTATATTAATATGATGATATCGCCGATTCGTAATACTTTAAACTTTAAAGTACACACGAAAAAGCCTGAATATCTGAGAAAATTTACACAGAATTTGTAGACACCTTCCACTTTCGAATTTCCAATACGAGAATGCGAGACCCGAGCATCTCGGCGTCCCACGAAGTCCATGCTTCTTCTCGCATGGGCGCCGAGAAGGTGTTTCGAACTTTTCGCGATGCGACGACGCGTGACGGGAACAAAACCGTAAATAACGGCCGGGGTGGGAAGGGGAAGAGTCCTCGCGCCGGACAATATTGTATCAAGATAGTCCGTTCCTGGTAGCGGGATACATTGCGTCCTCGTAACGCTGCCGTGTTCCCCTATGAAACAATTTGATCGGTCCCGGAGATACGGAAACGTTGAGGTAGTCCTTCCTCCGTGGCTCCCATCTCGAAGGAGAGGAGAGGAGACGGTCGTATACAAGAACGTAAACCGGCTCTATCCGGCGGATTCATCTCGGTTAGCTGGTTATTTAGCCGTTTATGATCCAGAAGGGGGTTTGGACCAACATACACATAGGGAGAGAGAGAGAAAAAGGAAGAGGGAGCCGGGCATCGATGTATACCCCTGTATGTAAATTCGTGGGAGCTTTAACCTGCAGAATCGTTTCGTTTGTTTCAGCCCAATGCATCGCGCCGCTCGGCATGGAATCCAGAGCGATCCCGGACGCGGATATCACGGCCAGCTCTACCTTCGACGCAGGAAACGTCGGCCCGAACCTAGCACGGTAAGCGACGCTTTTTCATTTTCGATAGCACGCTCTCTCGGGCCGATACCCCGGCCATTCGTCATTCGGTATCTACCCGGCACCTTCTGTTACGCTGGCTGTGCGCCATCGAATCGCAATCGACCAGACAGACACCCACGCCGACGGGGAAGGAGGGACACACGGGATAGCTAACTAACGCGTGCACCTAGGCAAAAGGCAATGCGCTCGCCGCGAGGGCGCGCGCTGTCTTTACGACGGTGTTACACGCCAGCTTCTATCCGAGAATAGCTGTTATAACGATGGATCGCGACGAACGGCCCTCGGCTCTCGTAACTGATGGCGGGATGCCGCGAGGGTAAGCCGTTCCGCGAGCTGCTACTCCGATCGGGAGTTTTACTGCCTGCCGCTTGTTCAACGCAGCCCCGGCCGGGTTCTCTATGTACAGAGGAATCATGGGAAAGCTCCGCGAGATGTAGTTTCGTGAGAACGAGGATGGGAAATTGGTCTGAACCTCGATGGATATCTGTTCCCCCTTCTAACATACTTCATAATGCACGCAACAAAATTATCACGGTTATTGTTATTGCTCGCGCGACTTCTGTCGACGGCAGCGTATCTCGCTGGCTGCATCGAAAAGTTCTCCCGCCAGAGAGTCCTTATCGATACCAGAAACGGCGATAACTCGGACACGCTTCGCGCACCGGTCTACGCGGAACACGGTGACGCTATAATTACTCGCACAAAGTCGTTTAAACGGTAATTTAGCGGATCATTTGCGCAGCCCACGTACGTCCAATGGGAGTTCGCGCGACACCACGCGCACAGCTCGAGGAGGAAGCGTGTTCGCGGGACGTAAAGTAAATCAACGATATCGAGACGAAAGAAGTATTTTAATCGTTCGAAGCCTGGGGGGACTCGGGAGGGCGGAGCGAATATGAATACTCGGGTATTCATTAATTGTGACGCGTCCGCCGTGCATACGAAAAACGCGTCTAGCGTCGAGCCGCGGCAGTGACTCGTTAATGCCTAAAATCCGGTTTATCGGGTTTGCGTGCGCGCACGGCGAAAGACGTTATCGCCGGTAAACAAAGAGAGCACGCCGCGCAGGGGTAATTATTTCTAATCTGACCGTCGCGTCGCGACTCTTTCCGCATTTATATGCGAAAGCGTGCGGCAATTATTCCGCGTTTCTCGCTGTCGGGTCGCGAGTGAAAGAGAGAGAGAGAGAGAGAGAGGGAAAAAATGGCGACAAAAAGAAATAATAAGGAACGGTTCGATTTCGCGCGCCGCGACACAGCACGCGAGAAAGTTGATGAATTCTAATCGGTCGAGCGGACGGTCGCGGGCGCCGCGGCTAATGCATACATGTATATTCCAGGAAGAATAAATTCCGCCGGGAAACAACGTGCAATTAAATCACTTCGTGTCTCGCGTTAGTTTTCTTTTTTTCACTCCGGCCACGGGGCACACGAGACGCGTCCCGTTCCGCCGACGACGGTAATTAATGTTCACGTGGAAAAGCCGCGTCACGAAGAAACGGTGTTTATCTACGCAACTTCCTCGCAATTAATTTCCCCGTTAATAGTTCTCGATCGGGGCGCGTTGATCGAACGCGCGAAAGCCTGTCCCGCGTTTATCGTTATTCGACGAGGGACACGTCGTCCCGTCGCGTCGCCCCGACGCAAATAGACCGTCCTACTCGTTAACCGAACAAGAATACGGTGACGTCTCGCTAATAGTTCATGGTGCCGGGCCAGCGACCAGAGAGAGCCAGCCCGAGCACCTCATTAGCTCACGCCCGAGCCTCTCCTTGAAACTACTGGGCCAAGAGAAAGACAACGTAGCGACGCTTCCACCGACGAACTCGCGTTACGCTCTTACAGGTTTCGTAAGCAGTGTCTCGATATGAAAACTTTTGTCAACGCATTCGTGACTCTTTTCTGTGCGAAACGACTCCGATATGGATTATGTATGCTTGTTCGATGCACGGTATAATAGAACCCCTGTTATCCTGGCCGAAATAGTTACTTGAACGCATTTAGAAACGCGTCTGAAATTTCGATAGACCCGCGGACAAGGGTTGTGTTGGAAGGGAGGGGGCGGACCACGACAACGCCTCGGCGCGGCGTAAGGGAACAATTTATTCCGGAAAATCCTTGCCCGTGATAATTACAGCGGGTGTGCCGTTGGAAAGAAACAGGCCATTCGTCACCCGAGAAAAAGCCACATTTCCGTTCTCCGTGCCTCGGAGAGGGTTCCGTTCTCTCTCCGTGAACATTAGAAGCACGCCAGGCCGTGCGGCCCTCTAATACAATTATCACGGAAGGATGTTTGACGTGCTCCGCCGGCGTAAAAAGAATATTACACCTGGCTAGTGGCAAAGGGTTGGCCATGTAACGCCTCTTGTAGCCGACAGTGCAACGCATGAATACAAGATGCGATGGTAGCGCGTGCGCCAGCTCTCCTCTACCCCTTTACCGTCGTATCCTCTGCACCCTGTCGCTGCTGGTCCTGCTGTTCCGTCTCGCTCGCGTTTCATCCCCCTGTTCTGCTCCCTCTCTCTCTCTTTCTCTCTTTCTCCCGCTCAACGGCCACCGCTCTCTCCCATCCCCGGCGTTTAGATATTAATGCGTGGGGTCCAGTATTCACCGGCGCGGCGGTTGCAGTGCAACAGCGGTTTATACGAATATTCCATCCCACGGGACATATCCGCTGTACAGGCCGCGGTTGTAACTCGGAGCGAGAGCCAAGCCGGCCGAGCAACGAGGAACATACAAAGAGAGATAGAGAAGAGAGAGAGAGGGAGAGAGAGCGTCGTTCGGCGCGGCGGCCCCGCGGGCTCTCCGATATTAATACATTCCATTACCGCAGACAATGACCGGCTGAATGGGCCTCTGACTCTTGATGAGCTCCGGGGCGCCCCCGCATCGCGTTCGAGAACCTCCTTCGCTCTCTGTCTCTCTCTCTCTCTCTCTCTCTTTGGCTCTCTCGTCCGCGTCACCGTCTAATTTAATACACCGCGACCCCGGGCGAAGGTGCTTAGAATGGCTGATGCGCCGACCAGTTGCCGCGCCAGAAAAGAATGCACTCGATGCTACGTACGAGCCGCCATATTGGTCTTCGCTGGTTATCACCTATAGACGATAAGCACCCCTAAGTCAGCCTAATTAAATGGCGACGAACGAAGGAAGTTCAATTTAAACGAAACGCGATCAACGCTGAAAAGTATTATTGTCCCGTTGCATCCTAAGTGTAGGTACAGTTTCAATGCGCAACGCCTAGGCCGAATCTTCGTTAAATTAAACATTTGTACGCGCGATGTCACGGCAGAAGCTTTGTCAGGCAAACGTAGCTCTGTTTGATGACTTGTCCGAGTCCTCGCTTTGGCTGTACTGCGAGAGGGTTAATTACTCCGCTCTGCTTTTTCGTCTGTCCCCGTTCATAATTGCACACTTTACACGAGCACAGAGGGTGGGATGCGATGCGATTCTCTGCAGCAATCTTTGGAAACTGGACTTAAATTTTCACGAACAACTGGTTTACGGAACATGTAATGACACACGAACATTAATTAAGGTAGTCGCCTGAAATTTTTCTTTAACTAACCTGTACTAAACGGAAAATAAACCGGTCCAGAAGCTTCGTAACCGCGGAATCGGCCGAAAGGATATTTCCGAAAATTCCAGCGCCATTTCGTTGCCGGGCCGAGGTTCATTCGCATATTAAACACGTCCGCGATGTGATTTAATTAACCGGCGGCGTTCCGATATCATTTATTAAGGATCGATGATGGAATGGTAACGTTGCCAGGGTAATTTAATACGAGCTCCCCCGGTTTGGCACGGGGAAATGATCGATGGACGAAGACGCGTTTTTCGCGCGGCGAAAAAAAAGCACAAAGACAGCGGGTGAAATTAAATACAAAGTTTCCGAGGCGGTGTGGCTAAGGGTGAAAAGAGCGGAGCTCCGTGCCAGGGCGTGCTGGGAAATTGCTTCCGGAAAGATCACGAAACGATTCCTTGTCTATACAAAACAATCTTCGAAAAACCGAGCACTCTGAACAGAGCAGACCGGCTTTCACTTCCCTCGCGAGAATATCGCGCAGCTGCCGGTTCTTCCGCGCGTCTTTGTCCGCACTTGTTCTTGCTTCCGCTGAACGGCGTTACCGGAATGGACGCAATTAAGACGGCGGGGAAGGACGATGCACCGTTCAAAGAAACTGCGCCGGTGTCAAAAGGCAGCTCGCCGCCGACGACGACCGCGAATTTCGTCCCTCGGACGAATATAGACAACGATTCACCCGTTGAGAGAAATTCAATTGCGATTGCCCGCACTGAAAAACACGACACTTCGCGACGCTCGTTCGTCCGTTCACCTCGGCCCGCGGGACATTTATATGGGCTAACCGTTTGCCACGAACAGAGAAAACGAGAGAGCGAACGCAACAGGCTCGGAAATGTATATTTTTTTTTTAATTTTCTCTACAGTTGTCGCGGCGGTCGGGACCGACTGCGAGACTGTTCGGAGCACCAGACGCGATTTAGCGAACGTTTTATCTTCTCCCTGGTCCATTCACTCTACGCTTCCATTTCATCGCGACATTGGGGAAATTGAGAGGCTGATGAAGTTATTTAGAACGAATGGGGGATCGTAATTTTGTTATGCGGAGGGGCAGATATTTTCTGGAAAAACTGTTAATACCTGAGTGATCGAGAAGATATTTTCTATTATCGAGTTGTCGCGTGCAAACGCTTCTAATGCTGAAACGATTCTGAAATTATTTTTCTAATATCTATTTTCTAAACGTATATAAAATCCGCAAATAACATCACAACGAAACAGAGTTTACGGGTACGGGTTCGTCGTTGAAGATGCGTCCGAGAGCCGCCTATCTTCCGAAAAGCTGCATCCAATTTTGCCCATAACAATGCTCCCCCGTAGGAACTGCTTTATTATCCTCGAAAGTCGTGGCCAACAAGAATAAACTCGCATAAAAATGCACAGGGCAGTAAAGTCTTTCGGCAATAACTTTTAAAAGAAGTATTTACGAACGCGTCTCCGCTGAGAACTTTTACGCCCCAAGATTGTAGTCGCTATCGGGCCGCGGGTTAACGTCCGGCTACACTGTGCGCAATCTGCGGACTTAAACAAATGTGGTTTCCCCAGTTGTATATCTTTCGGTTAATAACAGTTTTCCTAGATGCGGCGAGGCGCGTACAAATCTCGTCGGATCTTCGGCGTCTACCCTTCGCTCTTAAGTTGGCGAGCGGTTGGAAAAATCAAGGCTGTCGAGATAGCCCGGTGACTTCGCCGCAGCGATAGAAATACGGCGAGGCGAACGCGAAGAACGCGGCAACGTTCGTCCATTCTCGCGGGCTTTTTCTTTTCTGTCTTTTTTGTCTTTATGCAACCGACCGCCTTAAAAGCCATTACTTGATACACTGTAATTTAGAAAGCGCAGATAAGACCTGCGCCTAGGAGGGCCGCGCCGCGCCGCTTTATACTCGCACTCGATTACAGCCGAGGCTTTACAGGGTACTAAAGCGAATACTATTTTCAATCCTTCCTCGGCCGGGTCGGCTCAGGGTCAACGAAGTCCATTAACATTCTCAAACGCGTATATTACGCGATGAATTCAACAAGCTTTTCGAAATTCAAACTCAATCTTCGGTCTAACGGGAAACCGATCTCCGCGATAATCAGCTTTGGCCAGATCGTACCAACGCTGACATGGAACTAATAATTTCAATCGTAAATGTTGTCTGCAGTTTTCCGTTTGAAAAATTGATCCGTTTTAATAGCTGCGGATTAAATAATCCCATGAATAGTCTCGGAATATCGTGCGATTATTATGCATTCTAGGGGGCCTTCCGAGATTCCTTAAATAGGAGATTTCCCTCGGAATCCCGGGATCGAGCAGAGCAGTAAGATTCGACGGAAGAAAGGAGTCGAGGGGCGTGTAACGGGCGCCATAGATTCGGCGCGGAGGCAGTAATTCGGGATTAAGAAGGCCGTGTTCGATTATTCGTTACACACGTTCCGCTGATACGGGATCGAAAACCGGAATTCAATTTGCGCGGCGGTATCAGATCGCACGGGACGGGACAAATTTCCACGGGGTTCAATAAGCGGGCTCCTGAAATTCCTCGAAGCAATACCAGCCGGCGAATAGGAACATCGTCCTGCCGAATGGCGAGAGAGTCTGTGATAGAGAGTGAGAGAGAGAGAGAGAGAGAGAGAGAGAGAGGGAGAGAGAGAGATAAAACACGTCGGAGAACTGGCTGTTCCTCGGCAAAAGTTCGTTTGCTAAGTGCCGGGAATGTCTTCTTGATTTCGCGGGGGAACGCGAACGGACCCTTTAAGGAGACACAGTCTGCAAGCGAACGCGTATCGCGATAACGTTTATGGCAGTGGCCGAGGCGCGGCTACGATGTTCCCTCAATCTTCGCCGGAGTACTACCCTCTCGGTATCGGGTGATTGTCACGCCGTTCTACTCGAAATTGCAAATGCGTGTCGGCTGATCCGGGAAGATTTGTCGAAAAAGTAGCAGAAAGTCCGCCTCGAGGGCACGCTAGTTTAGTTAACGATTACAGGTGGTCAGGCCGAGCGGAGACGGAGGCGAAGGGAAAAGACAAAGGATTATTGTCGCGGCTATATTCGAGGTTTAATCTTATCGCGGCGATACTCGGACTCGTTATCGAGTCGTTCCCAACGCGTTCGGCTCGATATTCTATCTGAACCGATTCTGAGTTTCCCTATGGAGGACAATAGAGATTCTTCGCGCGAACACGCGTATCCTCGGAGATACTGTAATGGCGGTCTCGATACTGCTCGAGATAGAGACTGGAAAATGTGAGCGGAAGCAGAGAAAAATAATTCCTCGAAATTAATATATGTATGGCGGTCCGATCTAGGCGTTGGTCGAAATTAGGCGATTCTACCCTAATTAGCACCGCCAGCGATACGAGACCGGAGACGTAATAAGCATATTGATAGTCAATCAGATTTTTATGCAAATGCAAGAGGTAAGCGCGTTCCCTTTCGCTTAGCAATGCAAATTTTTATACTCACGCGAAGGTTTTTATAGTCTCGAATTTATTACGTTCTGCGCACGTTCGATTGTGAACGGTGTTTTTAATGAGAATTTGGTGCTTTTAAATGCGTAGATATCATTTCTCCTAATTATATGGATTTCAAAAATACTGAAAAATTCATTTCCATAACTATGCAGATCCTTTTAAAATATTTTTGTACACTTTATAATTCAAATTTTCCATGCTGTAACAACGCAGTGAGCATATTTGTTCATTATCGTCGTTGTAACGCTCTATTACGTAGAATGGTAGCTACTCAATGAAATGGAAATTCGATTAAAAGGGAGACAATACTTTTTTTTAATTAATGGGCGCATAATGATTACGCTCTGTGAAAGGTACTTACCCTTTTAGGACCTCTCGATTGTACCTTGTAACACGTCATTAAAAGGGATAACAAAATTAATGTCAATATTAACCGTCAATCGTATTAACCACCGTTGAAATAATTAATAAACTTGCGGATCATTATATGAAGTTCTTACGGAGTAATTATCGAAAACACGAATTGTACAAAAGCTTATAATTATAGTAATTGTATTATCCACTAATTGTATTTTATACTTATAATTATAGCCCAAAGGAATATTTAAAAAAAAGCACGTCACGAGCTTTCATTATCGTTTCTATCAAAATTCATGAATTTTACGGTAACAAATTTTTCCGTTTTTAATAAATATGTATATCCACAGTAATTATACGTAGATTTTCTAGTGAACACAAACGCGAACGCACCGCGATTTCCCGGAATCCGCGTAATTTTCACCGGTAAATTAATTAACGTCCATAAAGTGTCCAAAACCTTTGGCCGGGTGCTTGAAACGCTCAAAATTTTGCTGGTATACGTAGGACTTTTGTAAACGACTGCAGGTGCGCGGTATGAATGCATGAAATCCGCAGTCCACACACGACTGCCGCGCAAATCTAATATTCCATTTCGAACGATTTCCATTGAAAACCAATGAGCACGGAGCATTCCTACGGAGATTCTACGGCGAACGTAGATCTAATTTTTCCATAGATATCGACAAATTCGCGGTGGAACCGTTGAATTTTCATCGGGATGGGAGAGGAAAGCCTCCTAAATCGGAAGGGGCGTTGAGATTTATTTTTTCCACGCGTCTGATCTGTAGATCTCGAACGATCTACCCGCAACCTTACGGTATACAGGATGTCCCAAAAATGTCGTACTCCCAACGGGGTTTGCATAATGGAGATGGTGGGCCAAGACGGTGTCACGTGCTCGCTAATTTCGGCGTAGCCGAGAATCGTCCGCGAAGCGGCGGACGCGACGGAAAATTTAAGTTCGCCACGGTATCTCCGCGCCGCGGCCGATTTAATGCGACCCGTCCGTCATTCGGCCGGGACGGCCGGACACGGTTCCACGACAGCTGAAAACAAAGTGGCCCGGTCCCCGTGAAAGACGTCGCTCGCTCGCTCGTCCTTTTTCGACGACACGGACCACACACGGCTCTCGCGCCGGTCGCTCTCCCGAACGCGGAAACCAAAAACGACGTCGAACAGCGCCGCGTGTAGGCAGCGAAACGGACGCGACCACGAGCACCGGTGTGGCGTAACAGCGGAAAAAATCAGCGTTACGAATGTGATACAAGCGCGCGGATTTTTCGGTAGAATTTATCGCTAGCATTTAAAGTTTAATTAATCGCAGGACAGCGAACATACGGAAATGTTTGTTTCTCTTCTTGATCAACCGAAACGTCTGGTCGTTTCGTTAAAAAGAAAAAATTTTTTCGATAAAGTTCAAGGTCACCTTTCTATTTCCCGGTGAACATTTTTTACTTCTACGTACGAGGTCGCAAACAAAGCTCGTTACGACCTTGAACCTTAAAATAAACACTGAAATAATTCCGGGCAGCTTTTTACCCGAAATATCCTACAGTGCCCTGTACGCGAAACAGGAATTACAACACGGCAGGGGGGCAGAATATCGGTGACTGGACGTTATCACTCGCGACACTAATAATAAGTGAAACGATAATGGCGGCCGGCGGAGAACGTTAAACCGGAAAATATGAAATCGGCGGAAACACGAGCTGCGAAGCATTCCAATTGACCGTGAAGGGTGGAAATGGCGGTGTCGCCGCCGAGAGGGTGCACGCGGAAATTGACGTTAACGGTGATGCAAATTACTGTACGGTGTCGAGACTCCGCGCCTCCACCTCGTAAAGATTACAAGATATTTCGTAGCTTTTTCATTTGTAGAACCGAAAATAATTTCCGAGGCCTTTTACCTGAAAAAAGGGAATTGACAAAAAAGGGTTTTGTCAAAAACAAAAGTTGTCCGAAAAATTTCACTATAAATAATTTTTAGAAGGTCTGTCGCGCGCGACGTCTCCGAGCCTTTCGCTCGCACCTGGCGCGTATCTCGAGGAGCAGGCGTTCTCCGGGCGACGGCAATTAGTTGTTAATAAGAAGTAGTATCAATTAACGCCGGGAGGTTCGCGTTGTCGGGGGCTCTCGAATGATACTCGGCGAAACGCCGTAAACCCTCTGCGCACGGCCGTTTGTCTATTATTCCGTTTCGGAATTGCAGGTTGCGGTGGCGCGCGCTTGTCGAACGCTTACCGTGTCGTCGTTAGATGGTATCGGCTCGCCTCCTCGGCCCGTTGTTCCGACAACGGGGAACCAGTCCATCCGCGAGCCGGTTGTTAAGGATAAAGAGGTACTTCTACCGCGCGAGCTGTAAATCTTGCGAAAGCAGAGCCCAGACTATTATAAAACGACGAGCGCCCGGACCACGGCCCGGCGAGTCGTTTGCCCCGGAGAACGCTGCCGCGCGCGTTATCATTCTCGCATTGATGGCCGGTAAGCACAATTATTAGCCGGAGACGGGGATCTCGCGCGAAACGGAGAAAAAAACGAAAACGATGGAGACGCACGATGTTCGAAGGACAAGCCGCGGCGGGAGAGCGTTAATTCGAACTTGGTTGCAAATTGCCCGACGTCCCATCGAGTAAATAGCGCCGGGGCACGACACACGTGAGAAGCGAGGCGAGCCCCGGCCAGGTGAAACCAGTTTAGATAAACTGGACTCACTCGAATCCGCGTCAGATAAGGGTGTCAATGTTCGCGGCGAACCGATAAAACTATCGCCCCGTTAGGTCTCGTTCACGGGACAGCTCAACCTGCCGGCAGGGACAAAGTTGCCCGCGAAATCGAGTCTACCGATGATAAAATGACGGACGGACGGCATTGTGATAGCCGCCGACTCGATTCTTCGGCACTGTCTATTCACTTGTGCTTTCGAAACGATAGCCACTCGAATTCTCGGCCTTTTCACGAAAGCGAATACAGCTTATCCGAACCTCCAATGTCTGGGTTAGGCTAAGTTAATGTCTGAAATTTAACCAAACAATTTTAACAAATTTGTGGGCAGTCTCGCCCTAACACTCTGAAAAAGGGGTCCCGTCCGACGCACAGGAAGTTAATCGATTGTCGTTCGAATATCAAACAGGAAACGCGCTATTTTGCATAACAAAGTGTCGGCAATTATCTACTGGTTTTTCTGAAGTATTTAAATACCCTTTTAAGTCGCGCTATCTCTTCGTGGTCGATAGTGTCGCGAAACGAATTTTACTATCAGCACGTCGTTATTAACCGGCCGACGAGCATGAAGTCGTTGTGGAAAAGTTGCTTTCGAGTTTGTCCTGGAAACCTCAAATTGATCCATTAAAATTGACGTTGCTCGGGTTAGAACCTGTTCGAAATCTTCAGCCACTCTGCTTATCGCGTTCACACCGCGGAGCATCTACCAGCGAGTATTCTCTCATTTTCCTTGGAGGTTCCCTAATAAGCGAGGATAAAGCTTATTAAAATCAGCGCACCGCCGCGCCGCGCCGGCGAATCGTAAAATTCCCGAAAACGCGTCGCCTAATCAGATTTCGAAACAGCGAAAAACTTAATGAACCGTTCGCGGTTTAGTCTCGTGAGCGTGGAGGGGGGCGGGCGAAGCAAAATTACCATCGTCGAAAATCACCGGGTCCACGGAGGGTGGAAGGGATCCTTCCGCGGCGTAATTCCATCTTGGAAATCACGCGAAGATTGGAGCCCCCCGGTTCCTGCGGTTCTCGGGACTTTAATTGGAAAAATTGAATTATCCGTATCGTAATCGCGAACGGTTCGGCTCGCGTCCCTCCCCTCCCCTCTCCCCATGGCCGACAATTAACGATAGGACAAATATTCCCGGGGTACACGTTGTTAAGGCACGCCTCGAAATATTCGGGTAATGAAGAATAATGCACGACGCTAAAACAAACTCCGAGTCCCCGGTCCGCGCTTAAACCTTGAAGACGCTGAAGGTCCCACCCCGGTTCGCCCGGTTTCCGCGCGCTATTCAGCCCTCGCACCTTCTAAAAGATATACCAACACGTTATATAGGTATAGCGTGACGTTACGACGACGAGAAGCTTCTCTCTTAGCCAAGCATTTAAACGGTCCACGCAATTAGGGAAGGCGCTTCGCGCCTCATGTTTTATTCATGCCGACTCGGGTCCGGGCTCTCTCTCTTTCTCTTTCTGTCTCTCTCTCAGCGCCTTGCTTTCGACCCCCCAAAGATTAAAACCGAAGCACGACAACGGCCGATGCCCCAGCTTACAACCTGGACATATTAAATGGCCAGGTTGCACACCTTCGATCGGCATCACCTGTAAACCCGGGACACACCGGCCTCCCATTCTAGCCCCAGAAGACGGTCCTGGATTTCGTTTTGCTTCCCCATGTATCGCCTCTCGACAAGGTAATACCTGGTTCTTCGGTTACTTGTCGTTTACCTTACCATCCCCCTGGCCAATCATCTCTCTCTCCGTCTCTCTCTCTCTCTTTTTCTTTCTCTCTCTCGCTCCCTTGTAATTTATGACGGCGAGTCGCGCGCTTCTTTTCTCTTTTTCGCCCGGGTCGTTCGTTTTCAATCGAGGGGCCCGCTCTATTTGCAACGATGACGAGCGAGGGGAACGACGTGAGAGCGTCCGAAGCCCGAGGAAAACTTCCCGTCGGCTAGTCCCAAGGGCGAAGAAGTTTCGCGAGGGTGCGAAGATTTCAAGGTGTTACGATTATTCCGCTCGTTTTTAATTTCAAATAGCCCGGACGCGCCCGACCGTCCGCTGTTTGTTTTTTAATGACGATTGAAATTAGTTCCCAGCCCCGCCCCGCCCCGCCCCTGCCAGGCCGGGAACAACGAAACGGGATTAAGAGTTGCGAAATTGGATTCCGCGAGCCGGACGTCGCGAAACGCGTGTTTACCTTTTCTGTTTAGCGTGCCGAGATCGCGACGAAGGCTGAACCGTTTTTGGATCGAGCGTCACGTCCGCTTGTTGACGGAGATCTCCCTCTTGCACGGCCCACATGGGACCCAACCTCCGGTCTTGGACTTCGTACATCTAGAAGAACCAGACTCGTGGCTAGAACCTCTCTAATTCTGGGTCAAACTGTACCCGATCCTCGAGGATTAAAGAGTTTGGCGAACTGCTGAAAATTCGAGCGAAAGCAATTTGCGCAACACCGGCTTCGAGCGGCACGAGTGTCGGGAGTTTGCTGCCGCGACTCTCTTTGTTGATCGCTGAACCCAAGCCTTAAGTGAAATTTAATCAACCTCCGTTTATGCCGCCGCTGGATTTACTGGCACGATAAATCGTTGTCATCGAGAGTATCAGATGTCAACGCTTTCTCTTGTAACCGACAATTGCCACGATCGTAAAACGATGATCGATCGTTACCTCTTCGCAGACCCAATGGGACTAACAATTATCGTCCGTTAAATAAATTTAAGCGTTTATGCTGGATATTTGATTTGATCTTTTAATTTATACATATGGAAGAAGTTTACCTAGCCGTGTAAACGTGGTAAATAGTTATTACCTCTCTGAAATGAACTTCAGCAGCTTCTCGAAGGTACGTAGCCCCTTATAAACGCAAACAAGTTGCTTCCACGAATGTTCCATACGATTTTATTAATTTCGCGAAACGTCGTGAAGTTCCGACAGGGCTCTTTGACTTTAACGAAGACATTCGCGATCCGCGGTCTTCGCGCGGAGGTCAAAGTACGCTCACGTGACACGCAAGTGATTCGGTAAGTTTCTAAGTATTACTTACACAGCCCTGTATTCTGCGGTATCTACACTCTCTCTATCTCTCTGCTTCTCTGAATTTCATTAAACGACTAAAACTCGTGTTTCTTTTTTCCCCTGGTGGGCGATGGGCGGGGCGGTAAAGGGGGAGGTGCTTTGATCGCGTATCCGGTACGCAAGATCAAGGGTGCAAGTTCTTCTGGAAAAAGTTGCCGGGTTCGAGGGCGCTTAAATTTATTATTGGAAAAATGAAAATATTAAAAGTTACCGGGCGTACCCGGTATTCGCGACGATATTGGAATTTACTTCAAAAAATTTTGATAAACAAGACGTGTGGAGGCGGGGGGAGAGGCTGTGGGTCGAGGGCCTCCGATACAGATAACCCTGCTGGTTTAATTAATTCGTTACCGTTCGGAAAGTATCGGGGCTAGGCGGGCGCTGGTCCGCCTTGCAAAACAGCCTGATCCCTAAAAGATCCGGGAATAGATCGAATCGTTAAAGTTTATGGAATGGCCCCAGGAATGCCGCGGCCCGATTATTCTTCGCCTCGATACCGAGAACATTCTTCGGCCAGTTCTACCGAAGTTACGATCCTCCCGAAACTTCTGTCTTGTTTAATTCTTCTTTTTACCTCCTTCCCTGTCGGCATTTAAGAATCCCACGATTTCATTAACACTTACTCCCGGGGCAGATGCTGTGATAAGATTTACTTTCAGAGCTGGAACGCTGCACCACCCTTTCACAGTCTATTTCTACAAAATATTTTCACTGGGAGGTTAAACGGAGTAGAATTATTTTATGTATGTGTGCCACTAATCTGTTTCAGATTTAAATCCGAGAATCTCGGCGGCGCGTGGTGTCCGAAGAATCAGATCACCCAGGAAGCCCGAGAATGGCTGGAGATCGACCTTCATACAGTTCACTTGATCACTGCCACCGCTACCCAAGGCCGTTTCGGGAACGGTCTCGGCGTTGAGTATGCGGAAGCGTATCTGCTCGATTATTGGCGACCGCGCCTCAAGAAATGGGTTCGATACAGAGATATTAAAGGGGAAGAGGTGAGTATGTTGAAATAATGTTTCTTTCTTCTAGAACGCGTTATTTCGAAGTTATTCGTGTTGATCGCAGTCTATGACTAATCGAATGAACGGTTCAGACGCAACATGTTCCTCGACGTTGGCATTCCGTTCGCGGAACGGGCAGCAGGGTCGCGATCAAAAGTGCACGTCGTAGTATATTGATAAAAAGCACCGTGGATGCCATAATTTATGAGCCGGCCGCGCGGCGCGGCGGTCTGCGCATCTGCTCTCTGTTAGAATCGACGCGGCGGGCCGGGCCGGGCCGGGCGTCCAGCTGCGCCCGGAATAGTCGAAACTGCGTTCGAATTGGTCGGTCTCGGTTGGTCATTGGCCTGAAATAATAATTCCATCCCGATTAAGACGGCGAGATTGTTATTCCTGGTGGTGACTTTCGAAGCGCAGAAGCCGGGACGAGCGTGGTGGCGTGCGCGAGCCCGCAAGTTCAAAGCGGGCTGCTCTCTCTCCCTCTCTCTCGCTCTCTCTCGTTCGACGATCAAGAATCGAAGACCGACCGAGGGATTATCCCGCTCGAAGCGTAAGCCGCTTATCGCGAATCCGTAAGCTAATTTCGTACCGGCGCGGCGATGCACCACTTTGTCGAGCTCGGAAACAGAACCTTTGGGCTTTCTGCCCGGCGAGCTTCGCGAACAGATTCTGGATCCCGAAAAGCGACTCGCTGAGAAATCCCGAGCATTCGTGCTTCTAGTGTTCGCCCGGCGAAATTAATTATTGCTAGACTCGTATTAACGCGCTAGACGTCTCTGTCGTTGCAGTAGCTGCTCGATCCGCGCGACTCCGCGCAACTCCGCGCGGGATGTTGAGCAAACATTTCCTGATCCGTCGTCGCGAGAAAGAATAAGTAATCTTGCTCGACGCTTTGAGCGCCGCGTCATCGCCCGGAAATCGGAAACGGAATGGTCTGGATTTAACAATGAACTTCGAATTAAATATTATTTTTTCGTCGCAATAATAATCCGCATGCTCTATGCGCGTGAATATTTTTCGTTCGGATCGGTACGATGTAGATGATCTCCCTAATCCCGTAGAACGAAATAGGCAGACTTCTCCCACAAATTCAACTATAAAGTGGTTACCATAGTGGAGCAAGTTAACGGTTATCAGACTGGAGAACCGGTGAATGTAAATTGGACGCGTCGCAACAATGTCCTTATAAAGCGCGGATAAAAGTTGAGAGGGAAAATATGACCGCGTAACGCTCTTTTCCGCCGTTACACGGGCAGATTACCTATTAAAACGCTGATGATATAATTAGAAGCTCTACTTGGCAGGAGCCGGTCTTCTTAAGGAAGTTTCAGAATGAATTAATCATCCAATTAAGAAGCTTATCGAAGTACCGAGAGAGCGTTACAACGCGGAACGAGTGGGACGATAGATACCAGAACAGTTTTAACAAGCACCGGTTGAAAGTGTATAGCCCGATACGCGCGGCCGTTGTGCGCACTGCCTTGTCGGTTCTAAGAGACTCGTAAGAAGCTCTCGCCGAGGGCGACACGACACGTTTTTGTTGAAGTTATCGTCGGTTACGTCGCGTCGGCCGGTGTGTTTATGGAGTTCGTCGCGGTGTTGCCGTTACGACGCTTTAAGTCTTGGCGGTGGCGTTGTTCCCTCGGGTACAATTCCGTGAATGACGTGACAGTCATTAATGCACGAACGATCCCGGGTTTACGAGAGAACGAGCTACCAGCCGGGCCCGCGCGGCGATGCGTTCGTGAAAGTCGCGGGGGGAAAAAGCTCGCCTAACTGCCGAGCAAATTGACCGACCGATCGGACGTCTCCGCGTCTTTGCCGGACGGTTAGCATCTTATTAATATTGATGGACCAACCGCGCCAGGATCAACGCGCCGAGGGACTGCGGTCTTGCCTGCCACCCCTACAGTCCGCCAAGTCGCGTGCTTGCTGATTTCGTGTAAACTCTAATTTCGACACCGATACCCGCCAGCAAACCGATAAATGAACACGCTCGATGTAGTATGTATCGTGTAATACGGAATTCGAAATAATTGTAATGCGATGAAAATATTTACAACGCCCATTACAGGACACTAGCAGCGTCGTCGTCCGAAAAGAATTGCATTCTGCGGAGCAGCTCGTCGCAAGTCTCTCGCTCGAGGAAAATAAAACCGTGAACCTCTCTTCTCTCCGGGAGAAGCGAGCCTTTCCTTTTTTAATAAATTGGTTATCGACCATCTCTATACTTCCGCTGTCCGGTTACTGCCTTATTAATATTGATAGACCACTTGCGCCGGCGCTAATGCACTCGGGGACTGAGTACAACTTCCTTCAGCTTTTGAAGACGTCGCGTCGCCTCCGTCACGTGTTCAACCCTATGATTTCATGCAAACATCAACTTCCAGGCTCCGGCCTCATGATTATTCACTAATTTGCGATCAACCTGTCCCAATTATCAGCCTCGAGGCATCTTCTTCTTCCTCTTCTTCGTTTTCTTCGGGACAACGGGCTCGCCTCACTCATCCCGCTTGTAAATTGAACAATTACAACAGATCGAACAGCAAAATCGAAAAACACGCGCGCCGTAATTGAATGTTCGGTTCGCGGGGAGACCGTTCTCGCCGAACGGATGTCGCTCGAATTAAAACAAGATCACACGGATGCGTTAATGCTGCTGCTCGGGAGGACAAACTTCCCTTGCTCGTCGCACACGCTAACTTGATTACGGGCAAAAATTCTTGCAAAATTGAAGTGTTCGGACTACGGAGGAATGCCAGTGCGTGTAAACTCCACTTCGCTGTTTTTTAGACGATCAGCTGGAAAATTCGACGTCCACGGTAGAAAAATTTGTGTATTTCCGCCTAGGAAATTTGTAGCCCTCTTCAAGGGCTCCCATTTAGAAATTGCAGTTGCAAATTCGGCAGGCGAATTTTAATCCCACGTACACTTCGGTCTCGGCAAGACAGCCAGAAAAATTTCTTAATTACTCTCTGGCGTGCATGATCCTTTGCCATCCGAATCCTTTAGCGCGGACCCAACGCTTCCTGTTCAAGATTCTCGCTCAAAAGCGTCCAGTTTCGTTATATCTGACCTCGCGCGCTTTGAGGAATGAGTGCAAACATCGGTAGAAAAATTTTTAAGAAAATTATTTACTATTTCTCGAATTGTACAGATCATCGTACCATTGGCATGCAAATATCTTAGGTTTCTACACCTAGAGATTCCTCTTGTTGTTATATGGGCGTGCGTGGTGACACGTGATAATAATTATCACTGGAGGAACGACGCTAGCGCCGCAACTTCGAAAGACTGGTAATTGAGGCTCGAGGCATCAACCAGCTTCTCCTTTCCGTCTCGCCTGCAAGAAGCGGAGGAGACCGTTTTTCACCGGAACCGGAGTTTAATAACGAACGGTCGCCGGCGGATCGCAATTAACCGCGGCGTTCCGGATGATTTCTGGCGGTTAGATTCTATCGACGCTGCCGAATTAAACGAGATTTTCCGTGAGCCCGCCACGCCGCGCCGCGCCGATGTAAGTCTTCGCGAAAACAGCATGCAATTTGCAAACCGCAGTCTGCGGGAAATGGGTTCGCTCGTTGCTGCACGGTTAGACCGAAGTTAAAGCCGCCACTTCGCTGTTTTACTGTCGGACGGTGCGCACCGCCGTCGCTCGGATGCCTTTTGGCACGAGAAAGATTTTATTCGGTCGGTGCCGGGCAGAATGACGATTTCGTTCGCTGTAAGGAATTATTGATGCGAGACGCGCCCCCCCGGATGAAAAGATCGCGACTCCGGACTGGCTGGATTCAGATTTATTTGTTTATTACAGATGGAACGGACGGAAACCGAGATACCCGGCTTTTCAACTATTAACGAACGTAAAACGGAGACGTGCTTTACGGGGATTATAATATTTGATGTTGCTGGTACTTTCAAACGGCCGAGTTTTCTTGCGAAATTTAATACCAGACGTTCCGGATTTTACTGTTTTATGCGTGTTTCTTTGCTTTTTTCGACATTTGTCGGTTCTCCTCAGAACTTCGCGGTAGACCGAAGAAAATCTTAAATAAATCCGAGTTCTCCGCACTCCCGGAGTCATCTACTTTTTAAACAAGCACTAACGGCGAAATTCGTTGACTCGCAATTTTCACGACCTGCTCAAAATTTGTGCGAATTCGCGAAAATAATCGATCCACTGCGAAAAGCAGAGAATCCCAAAATCGATGCAGCAATTACTGAGTCGTTATGTGAACCGCCCCCGTCCTCTGGAAATTCTAAAGAATAATTTTCGCCAGGCGGTTGGAAGCAATTTTCCAGATTATCGTCGGTCACTCGGTACTTTTCCAAATCCGTTTTAATCATCGCGCAACGCGGAGGCCGTTAACTCCGCTCTCGCTGTCTTAGGCGAGTAGCATGTGAAAAAAATGGCGTCGACGCGACGCGACGCCTGAATCCCTGGATTCCCTCCGCGTTTTTGCCTTGCCTACATCATGATAGTTTTTAATGAGCACTGACGTACTTCCCGTTCCAGTTCCGGTCTAAAATTTTTTTTTTGCGCGCAGCTTCCGACTCGTTATTTTATTTAATGCAAGGTAAGCTGCTAAGGTGGGGATTGCACCCTTTAATGGGGGATCCCAGAAGAGAGGGGAAGGCTGGCAAAAACGCATAACCGGTGCGTGGAGATACGGAACGATACGGAAACATTCCTATTCCAGAATATACGTGTATGTGTATAATCCTTTTCAGTTTTTACCGACTCGACGCCAGCGTCGGCGCCAGGAACGATATCATTTTATAATCATTGTCCTCGCGCGAAAAAAGCGTCGGAGCATTAATTACCCGTATTTTAATTTGACGAGCAGGAGCAAAGGACGGGCCCTCCTACTCCTCGGAGAAGGCGGGTTCTCGCAAAAACTTCAATTAATCAGAGTGACCCGGTTTCGTTCTCAAAGGAAGCGACGCGTACTCGTGTACAGCGCCAGTTTTAAAACGGCTCTTAATCATGCTTCCCGGTGGAATACATTGACCCTCCACGGCAGATTCCCCACCCACCCACGTCTAACCCCCCTGACCCCCTCGGGTTCGCCGGAATTTTTTACCCGACAGATTTTGCCCGTGGCGAACTCGAACGCGTTGAATATCAAAACGTCGCGTCGCTTAATCACCGGGCGACAATGGGATGCTCGTGGCATCGATGATCCTTCTCGATTAGCGTCGATATAATAGTAAAGTACGGTTGCATTTGACTATTTAAACAAAAAATTGTTTTTTAATAACGAGGTTATTATAGAGTTTTAATAAAGAAATATTGTACAACATACTTTCTTTGACATTCAAAGAGATCGATATAATGTTATATGTATATTGATTTGAAAATCTTGTCTATCCGTCTGTCTCTATACGACGACGCCGAAGCGACGACAAAGCACATTACAGTTCAGACGCACGATTATCACTATTGTCGACCTGAATGGACCATGTTGCCCCATACGGTTGACCGCTAAACTATCGAGGGTTAACCTAAACTATGTTCCAGTAGGTGACTATGATAGTAGCCTGAGACATATATTTTCTAGTTTATGATACTCGGAACAGAATTATCAACGCCATTATACGGCGAGATAAGGGTTCCCCACGTTATTACGATCTGGATCGAGGTAATAAAGTGTGATTTACCTCACAATTCAGACGATCATTGTAGCTACTCAATCTCTGACGCATAGAACAATGAAAATTTTGAATATTCAGATGACAAGGATTAAAAAGCAGCGAAGGTCTTCCCACAGTGCGTCGATCAGCGAAATCGAACACGCGAGTTCGACGACTCTCACGGGGTTGAGACTCGCGTTTAAGGGATGCGGCTCCCTGCGAGCCGCTTAATTCGTCATTATCGTGTCACGCGAACAGCCGGGGGAGGTCGGGGCTGTCAGGTTTTCTCGATGGGTCGGTCCGTGACGCGGGAATTCCGTGTGGAAATCCGATAATTACCGAAAGGGACAAGCGGAAGGTGGGCTGCGTAGGGTGGCTGCGTGAGAAGACGAATGCGTGCTCGACCGGTTGACACGCGAACCGGTGCGGCGCGGCGTTGCGTTGGATCCCGACGATCCGGGGCTCCGCGTAAATCACGCGCACGGCAGGTATTTTCAACGCGGAGAGAGAGAGAGAGAGAGAGAGAGAAGAGAGGAAAAAATAAGGGTGGCCGGACGGAGCGATATTGCAGCCCGGCGTGTAATGTTAGTTATAATGTTGCACGCACAGGAAACGCGGCACATTAGCGAAACGTTGTCCGCGCGGGAAATAATTCGGTGCCGTCACGGAATACGCGGCGCGGCCGCTTTATCACGACCGATTGTTATTCTAACTGGAACCGTAACTGTTTCTAATGGGCCGGATAGAGCGAAACGCGTTTCACCGGAAACGAGATCCCGCTCGCTACCGGAGATACTGCGGGGGCGAAATATCGAGCTGCGCGCCCGCGCCCGCGGCTCGGCTCGGCTCGGCCCGACCCGACCCGATCCGACCCGGGAAATCTAACCACGAACGAGCAACGTTCGAGTATTCCGAAGGGTTTTTCTGTAACTCGTTGTTACGTGAGAGTGGAACCATCTTGAAATCGCGGAAAGGATCTTGTTAGCAGCGAAGATCGCGTGAGTGCGGCTCTCAATGCAGCCTCTGATATTTACGGGCTGATCCGACGGCGAAGCGAACGCTCTCTCGAACCTTTATTCGGCGCATTCGCGTTGCTCGAAATGTTTATTATCGTAAGCGAGTATATAATAAAATTGATCAAAGTCGTTTCTACGCTGTTCCGAAGAATTAACCCCTTCGCTACCGGGGACGAGATATTTCGAGATGAAACGATGTTATGGACGCGATATCTATCGTACGTACAGTGACCCAACGAATAGGTTGAGAATTGATCACGACGATCGGGATATAAAAATATGAACCGTAACCTCTTGACCACATGATCACTGATCACTGACCACTTGACCGATAAAGATGATAAAGATACACCAGATATCTCGTCCATAGCATCGTTTCATCGACATCGTAGCGTGAGATAATAATATAATATTACTTTTAATATTATTGTATAAATGAACTTGTTTATCGATACCTATTTGTCAGCTTCTTGGATTTCACGCGTTGAGAAGTCATATTGAAGCTATTGCCCTAATTAATGATCCTCTCGTTTCACGTTTCGAATAAACATTTATCTTCGCGGCGAAGCAAGGTCCGATCGAATGAATAAAGAATATTCGTACGATGAGTTTACGAAATGGTAGCTTTACACGGGGGCGAACAATGCTGAGTTGATCTTCGCGCATAATTGAAATATGTTTACATTGAATTCCTCTCGTGCAGAAAAATCATGCTTGAATGGCGATATTATGACAGACATAGCTTTTGTCTCCTATCCTGTAACAATGCGCGCGGAATGGATATCGCGATTCCAAAGGAAAATAATAACGCTCGTTCGAGGCGAAACAATTGGTTCTCGAGCCTCATTCCGCGTCGTTTCCCTATTCAAAACTGAACCGTATCATTCGTTCTCGGCTGTGCCCGGGCCACAATGTAATTTTACAGCATTTAAGTGATGAATGAAGCGCACAGAAGAGGGCGGGCTACCTTCACTCATATTGTCCCGGTGCTCCGAGCTATTAACTGTATCAGCTTCCTCCTTCGAGTCGTCCTTGTCGCAATTTCTCCGGCTTTCCGTAACAGACATGCTCATTTTTAATAATACTTATCTTCTCCTCGCTCTTTGCACTCTTCGGCTCCGTGCGCACTATCCTCCTGCTAGAATTCAATCGAGACGCATTTGTAAAACTGCGCGTACTGTTCTCGGACACTTATCCTAAACAGATCGCGGATCAATACGATTACAACAAATTGGAGCGAAGTAGAAATTTATAAAACTCGTAATCCGAATATCACGATCGCTGGGCTGCGACGATTTTTGTAAATTGGTCGCCAAAAACGAAATGAAATCAGGCCTTCTCGCTTTTTACACCGGCAACACACGGTCGCTTTCGACGCTCGGCAGATCCGGCGATAAGCGAGAACGTATGAAGCATAATCCCAGGCTCCTCCCCCGCGCGACTATTTCTGCGAAAATTATTACGTTTAATCAGATGTGGCCGTCCTATCTGGGGTTCACCGTTTTCTTTTTATCTTCCCGCGACCGCTGTCGAGTAATCGAGTTTGCGCGCCCCACCGCGCCGCTCAATAAAGAAGCGTCAACCCTCCGCAAAGTAGCAAAAAGTTCGCTAAGAGACTGACCAAACGTCACGCGACCGATCGAACTGCTAGATTGCCCGCAATCACCAGAAACAAGTTCCAGGAGCGAAACTTCTGGCGGGCGCGCGCGAAAGGGCGGCGTTAAAAATCGCAAATTACACGGGACCCGCTCGTCTCGCTCGTCGCTCGTTCCTGGTCGGTTCGACCGTGAACCGAGGAAACCCCGAACAATAACGCAGATCGATATCAGCGATAATTGTTCGGCGCTTAACACTTGACCCCGGTGCGCATGCACTGGGGCGTACGCATGTTGGCACGCACGCGTTCCTGCAGCCGAGGGGGAAAGTAAAAGTAACAGGAAATTGCATTAGAAGAGAGCACCAGCGACGATACCCTCGCCGCGCGTGGGCGGAGCAGGTAGAGTTGCAAGGTCGTCTAGCGTTTCGAAGGTATCACGGTATTAGGGTAATGAAAACTAATATCCTTAGACGACGAAGAAAGCCGTGTGTCCGTCCAATGGCGTCGGACCTCGTAAATAAAATTGTCTGCTCTCCTCGCACGTCGAAACCACCGAACAATTACGTACGCAATTTCGCAGCTGCCTCCCCTAAGATAACATTAGTGTCCGTTAATATTCCTGTAGCTTAAAACGATACTGATAGAATGAGCAACAATTTCTGCAATATTTCGCCTGATTGTTTCTTAAGAGCATAGTCGTATTCTTCTTCCGGAACTTTCGGCCCGCAACGGAATGGAAAATTGTTTAACCTACAATCGAGAGGACGCGCTCCCATGTCCTCGCTGTTGCGCGCTCATCATTTCAGAATCTCGCCATAACGCGGCCCGTCGAAAAGCGATTACATTCTAGTTGGTGGTAACGCCATTTTTATCTCTCGCGTTTATACCGCCGGGTAGAGAGCAGCGTTCGAAATTCCATGTAGTCGAGGCACCGACTGACCATTCCGTTTTCTTACCGTAAATAAATAATTAAAGGTTTTCAATGTTTGAACGCAGCCCTTAGGGCCATTGGCCAGCCGGCAGCCGCCACGCAGGTCATCGTTTCCTCCGAGAAACTGCCACTTGGAAAACCCTCTTCCCAAGGTGAACCCTTAGCGCTCTCTCTCTCTCTCCCGGTCGGCGTGTACCTTACTGAAACCCGGCTGGCAAACCCAACCCTCTGTCTGGGGTCGATTCTTTCTCATTTCGGGCACCCTGGGACCAGCGCGCCGGTAGCACGTTACGCCATCAACGCCCGCCACACTTTGCACTGGCGTAGGAGCACACGTTTGTTCCCCGGGAATTTAATGAGATTGCAAAGCGCGCACAGAATTTAATTTCTCGGAATGGATCTCTTAAATCCATCGCACGCTGGGAACGATTCCTTCGAGCCTACGCGCACGGTTTCTCCTTCGAATCTTCGAATCAACCCCGGAATCGTCAAGTTTTTACCGTAGCTGTTACTCTAATGATTTTCTTCTCCTCTACCGAGGCGAGGCGAGGCTACGCGAATAAAGGAGATTCTAACGACAGGGTTCTTCTTGATCGGGCTTGAATGTCAAATAATAATAACGAAGCGGTAAAGAAATTTCCCTATCGTTTTGTTCCCCTGTGGTAGGGATTTCTTTAGAAGAATTGACGCGAGAATTGTTTTATCATAACGCAATGTCGGCAGAGCGGCAACGCGTGACCACAAATCGAACGAGTTACCCCACCCTTCGATAATGCCACACCCCACGCTACTGCCGCTGCGACTAAAACAACATCATTAGAGTCGGAATAGGAAATTCTCTCCTCTCTAGCCAACATTACTCGTCAGACATAGCCCCATCTGATTTTCATTTATTCAAATCGATACAACGTACGTCCGGTACACGATTTGCTATGCCGAGGTCCGAGCCTGAATCGATCATTTCGCTACTTGCTGGTACGTGCCGTTTTCTGGAAACAGGATCGATCACCTGATAGCTGCTGGAAGATTACGAACAAACAATATTTACTACTGACGAAGTTCCGCGAGAATCTAATACGAAGGTAGCGGTCTCTCAAAGTTGTAACGTGTTACCATTAACCAGAAGTTCCATCGGAAACGCTGTCCTTTGCTTCAAACGTACCGGAATCGATTGCCCCGGCCGAGGAATCTCCTTTCACCCTGTCGGAACGGTAGCGAAAACAGTTTCCCGGCAAGTATCCCGGCGCATAAACAATAAAACAGCAAGCCGGCCGGGGGTCAGGCGAATCGAAAGAAGCGGGAACGCTTTGCGGCGAGCGTGGCAAAGGAATAGAAGTGGTGGGCGCGGTGGGAATAGAGCGGTAACAGTAGTCGGAGTCGATGCTTGGCCGCACCGAAAAGAGATAGAGAGGCCCGGCCGATGATACGGAACGTGTACCGTTGGGGTAGGGAACGTGCGCTGAATGTGTCGTGCCCGCCGCAAAACGCTCTGTCACGCAACTGTGTGCTGCATGCTGCTGCACAGCCCCGCACACAGTCGTCCGCATCCGTGTGCGGCAATGGTGTGTAACACCATGACCAGTGCCAGACGGGAACGCGTCCGTCTACGTGGAGAATACGTGTACACATGTACCGGTGGCCACTATGCCTGGTTATCTGCTCGCAATGGGCAACGCCGCGCCGGCTCGCGTGATCTCTCGGGACCGTGTGCGCGCCCCTTTTCCACCTTCGGCTTTCTGCGCGTCCACCCCGTGCCAAAGTCAGATAAACCGCTTATTTTATTCATAAACCCACAACGTGAAATCAATATTGCATCACCAGAAGACAGAGAGCCAGAAATTGTGCTAGAGAGAGAGAGAGGGAGAGGGAGGTAGATTGCGGGAATACGGTCTCCCGGAGCAGGATCAGAGAATGCGGGCGATGGACGTTTAACTCAACCCCATCACGGTCATTCCTCTGTCTCCGTCTCTCATTGTTGCTCGAGCAACCCGCCTTCGTGCCTCTGTGAGCCCCCGAACCCCTCCGACCATCTCCGAATCCCTCATCCCCCCGTCATACCTAACGTGGTGGAATGCGGGATGAAATTAGTCCTTAGCCCCCGGTCTGATACGGTGGAACGCGGTGTCCGTTCTGTGACGGAATGTCCGATGCCAGACGCCACGCCGCCGCCGCCGGTATTCCAGCATGTGCCGAGGCGTAGAAACGCAACTTCACGACGATATAAATGTCATCGAGAGAGCGAGAGAGAGAGCACCACGGGGCGGGAGTGGTTGTAGGCCGTTTTGACAGAACACTGTCACCAGACGAAAGGGTGACCTTGCCGCGCCGGGGCGGAGGTTTGACGCGAGACGATTACGCTGTTTTTTTTCTCTCTCTCCTGTCGGCGACACGTCCGACGCGACGACGCGGTGAAAACCCGTCCCGAAACGCGAAGGGTACGAACGCGTCTCGGGGTTTTCCTCTCGCGAACGATCGATAGACCGATATTCGACCGAGCGCGTTGCACTTTTGATCGCGTCAACTGGATTAACTCAAAGGAGGCGGATGGTAAATGTTTGAACAGCGGCGGGCCGTTTAGCCAGTCTCAAAGGAACGAACATTGCCGTTTCTTGGGCTTGCCGGGGGTGGATTCGGCGAATTTCAATCATTCAAATTGTCAGCGTTGAAAATTTCGCAGGATTTTATCGAAATAACAGGAATGTGTTTGTCCAAATTTTTAGCCCTTTTATCAAACAACATATGTACCCAAAGAGATAAAGTTAAATAATTTCTGGCGGGTGCGTTTTCGCAAATTGCTTGTAAGATCTTTTAATTCTCTAACTGCGAGAACAGTAGCCGCCTTCCGGTGCTCCGTAAGATGTAACGTTAAGCAAGTTCGAATATTTATGATCGGTACAGTAACATAGTTTGCTAATTGTTGAGTCGCGGCAAGCCAAAAGGATCGTCGGAGGTGGGCCGATCGATTGAATTACAAATTCGCTATATTTGTCCGAGGGCGAGTTCTCGACGGTTCGATGGAGTCAAGCTGAGCCGAAGTGTCTCTGACAATGGGTCGTTCTGTCGGCCAGCATTGGCACAAGTGTATGCGCTGTCCATTGTAAGGGGGACTAAAGAAATCAATGTTTTCCTGAGCGTTGGCGGAGGTTAGGGCGAACAGCAAAACTCAAAGGGTAGACCGTTAGTGGGAGGTGGCCGGAATTGTCCTGGTCTTTAACCAACGTTTCCACGGTTCCAGGTAATACTGGGTAACACGAACACGTATTTGGAGTCCAAGCACGAGCTGGAGCCGCCTCTGTGGGCGAGCAAGATCCGTTTTCTGCCCTACAGCCATCACACGCGGACGGTTTGCATGCGGGTCGAGCTCTACGGATGTTCCTGGAACGGTAAGCTGTTTGCACTCTCCAATTTTCGTAGAACTTCCCACCGCTTAGAATACTCGCTGGACTGTCCATTAACCCTTATGCCGTGGCTGCGTGCACAAATTTGCTTTTCGGAATCTTGCTTGCACAATTATCCCTTTCTTCCTTTGACGGATCAACATCGAATTAAACGTTTAGCCAAACGGATGGTTACACATATATTGCGTTTACACGCCTCAGTTGCGTTTACACGCGCGCTACCCCGCCTCTATAAATACAAACCATTGTGAATTTAAAGCTAACTAACCCGTCCGCGAGAGGGGGGCGCCTCTCTCGAAAGAGACAACTGTATACCTTGCCGATCGATCGGGAACGCTAAACGATAACGCTTGCCTCGTCGTCGCGGAAATGCCATCTGCGTCATTTAGTTACGTTAAAAAAGCATCATTAATTATCCGATCGGGTTTACAGATATATGATCAGGATCAGGAAAAATTTTCAGCTCAAAGTGCCAAATGGGTTAGGAACATAAGAGACCTACCGTTTCGATGGCTATACATCTTGACCTTTTCGCTTCAGATGGAGTGGTGTCCTACTCGATGCCCCAGGGCGATAAAAGGGGTAGCGGATGGGAATTCTTCGACGTCACCTATGACGGTCTATGGGACGGGGAGCTGCGCCGTGGCCTGGGTCAGCTGATTGACGGCAAAACAGGGCCTGATAACTTCAAGGTGGGATATTACGATAACGATCGCACCCAAGGCTGGGTCGGATGGAGGAACGATACACGTAACCAGCCGGTCGAGATCAAGTTCGAGTTCGACAAGGTCAGAGAATTCTCGGCCATCCACATCTACTGCAACAACCAGTTCACCAAGGATGTCCAGGTTTGTGACGATTGCCTGCTTGAATTTTATCTTAGAATCTCGTTCCCAATGTAGTAGTAGCAGCGGCAGTCGTCGCCGCTCCCGCTCCAGACCTTTTTTTCTAGTCGACTATTTATTCCTCACGCCTCGAACATTCTCCGGTTCGATCTGCGACCCCATAAAATACCCAACAGTTGGACGATCCCTCTTAAACCGCTCGAAAATATCGCCCAGGTGAGAGGTAAATTTCGGATCGATCGAGGAAAGTCTCGAATTACGATCGTGCCCCTGCCGACCCAAAAATCTCATTAACATTTAACTCTTTGGACTCGAACGTTTCTTTCGACCGAAGAAATATTCCGATCGCGTTGCACGTGGATGTGAATCGTTTAAAAAATTTTAAATCGAGATTCTCTGTACAATATTTTTCATCTCTTAAATTGTCAGCAATTTGTAATATAAACAAATTTTGATAACGTAAGAATTGCTTTGAATTATGGCACGCTGTTCCGTTTTAACGGTCGAAGGGTTAAATTTACAGAGGGTTGTTATAGTCGTCAAGTTTGTTACACGCGTGCGTATAGAAACGTGTTTACATTTACTAAACTGCTGCCTCATGATTCATTTCGTGTCCAGGCTCGCAAGATTATATGCTCGTCGTCAATGTGTGTTTATCTTAAAAATTACATATTCATGCGCGTAGAATAATATTTGCCTTCAACCGATGTGAACTGAATTACTGTCAACAATTTATTAAATTCAATTTAGTTTTGCATCCTCTGCTCTCTCATAAGTGTAAAAGGGTCGAACGTTGTTAAAAGAATTAATTTTAATCCACTTTCGAAAGTATCAATTGAAAATAAAATCGTGACTTCCTGTAGACCAACCACCGGATCGGTACCACGCTCAACGCTACAAACGTCGGATCACGTCCGTGTACCATCGGGCCGTAGAAATAAAGACAGATGGAGGAATCGGGGGAGATCGGAGGAAGGGGGGGACGGCTTTCGCATCTAATTACCAGCGGCGCGGACCCGGCACAGCCGGCGTAAATACGCAAAAAGCGGGGAATCGTTTACCCTAGCTATTGGCGACGTTATTCCTTAGTCCTCGCGAGGAATGCGCAAGCAGCGTCGATCAACAGGCTTACCATCCACGGTTGCTCGGGATCGTTTCACCGTCACCTTCTTCCCCAGACCATCGCGCAGCATCTTGCTGGCGGGATGCTGCCTGGCTGCCTGCCTCTCCCCGCCGTCCTCATCCCCATGGTTGATTGAATATTCTACTCGACGCTTTATCAGCCAGACGCCCGCTGAATATAAATACAATCTGAAACGGTAATTCCGGCAGTTCGATATCTTCGAACGTGGCTTATTGGCCCGATCGGATCGTGCCGTTGCATCCAAACAGGAATAATCGCGGCGGACGATCTTTCGTTATTAAACCCTGAAATTAACCATTCGCTGGCCTGTTTTACAACGCTCGATTGCCAACAGCTACGACGCGCGCATCGCTTTCCTCGGTTGTGTATTTGGGAGGTGAAATTGATAACGGTGATTCGATACGCCTTGATCCTAAGACCTAGGGTTCCCAGGCTTTTGTCAGCGCCGACCCCTTGTCGCGCTGAAAGGGGTTCGCGAAAGACCCTTCGGAGGACTTTTCTTCTTCCTTCTCTTCAAGGAAAATATGTAACAAAAATTATACGAGATAGATGACGATCGTGATGCTGATTTCTAAGAAAAAAATGATAAAAAATGTTCACCTCCAATCTCTCGTGAACAATTTGACGCTTGTCCGTTCAAGGAAATATGCTTGCAAGGAACGGTGCGCGAACAAAAACCAGCACGGCCACGAAGTCAGACGCGCGCAAACCACCTAACCAACCAGAACCAGACTCGGCCCCAAAGAAACCCAGCCGGGGTCCGTCGAGGGTTGTTCAGCCGGATTTCGTTAACAGTACACGACCCCAAACCGCGAAGGATTAATTCAACCTTGCCCCGAGGCGACGCGCATTCGCTAAGCAAAACAGGAATAAAAACCGACAGCTCGTTTATCCCGGCCGCGTTTCTGTAATTGATAAAGCATGCGAAACATTAAAAAAACCGCCTCCGGTCCCCACCCGCGCGATATTAAACCGTTCGCCGCCTGTCGCCGTCTCTTTTTTGTCCGAGGGGTCCCCCCCTCCGCCCGCGAAATTAATGTAAATCCACAAATCTAATTCTCGAGCGGCGAACAGAATAAAAAAAAAACATGGTATCGCTGGCCGGCTCGAGCTCGCAAGCTACGAAAGTTTTCGCGTCTATTCGTTACCGTCCCGTAATCCCATGCGTGGCGAACGCCGGAAATGAGTTCGCAAGCTCGGATTATTCGAATCGGGGTGAGTGGAGGAGGAGGGGCAGACATTCTTCGTCGGAGAGGCGACCAATAATTCGATCCCTTGTATAATTTCCGTTTCGCAACGATTCGCGACCCTTCCACGTCGTTCACGCTCGAGCCCCGATAATGTAATGCAAATGCGCCCTTTCCCTCACCCCCCGTTCCCGCACCCCTTTTCGCATTGATATAGAGACGATACAGACGAACGCACGGCTCCCATGCGAAATCATCCTGACGATGCGATTATTTCCGTCCGTCGAATAAAACTGCCGGGAGATCAAACTCCGGATTTATTAATCCCTCAAGGACCGAATTATTTTCCAAACATAGCTGCAAAATTGCCCGAATTTCTTTATTCTGGATTTAGGAGGTGATCGTTATGCTCGATAAATTATCACGATAAAATTACTAGATAACCGAGCTATTTATGATAATGACGTCAATTAACAAACATATTTAGCTTGGAATAAATTGAAACCCTTATTATTACGCCTCATTAGACGGTTATAAAAAGAACGATATACGCAGAATTCTCTAAAAACACAGGCATTTCTGCGCGGTTCCGCGTATCAAAATACAATAGCAAAATTTTCGTAAAACATATTATTTCAGGGTGGGTTTGTTTTCCCCGTGGACGGAGCCGGTCGGTTGAAAAGCTCGACGGCAGCACGGTTTTCCGCGGCTGTTATTATTTTTCTTTTACAGCAGAGGAAATATTTATGCAGGCATATTAACAACAACGGCGGCGCCGGCACGATAACGCGAATGCTTGCAGCGCCAATATCACGCTGGCTACCTCGAGCGCGTATCCCCGGTCCGGCGCGGCGTGCTCGTATCAAATCCGCTTTAAACTCGCGCGAGTGTTTTGCTCCGCGGTATAGTGCATTTAAAGATTTGCCGGCGCGTGCGGTGAAATATGCATGGACGATTATTGAACAGTACCATAAACGAGAGCCCCCGAATTTTGATTCGGATAAAAGCGTGGCCGTTCCCGCGCGCTTCAAACGGGAGGGACGCGCGTTTCGACGTCCAATCAATATGGCGCAATTGTCCGGCCGTCATACGGTACAATGGTAAACAAAGACCGCTTACTCACGTCCGGCCGGCAAAATTCGATAATCGCTGTTAATTATTATTCATTAACGTTTTGTCCGGCGACGAATGCACCAGCACATTTGTACATGCGCTTCTTATAAGCATAACGCCCCGAAACGTCTACCGAAATTCATCGTCGTAACGGTCTCGAGACCATATTATAGTTCCATATAATTTATTTAAAATATCTTCGTCAGCGACTAGTCGTCACAATGATGAATTCAAAGTGAATTGAACTGCACGATATTCCGTAGTTTTTCTCTTTTCGATTTTTGTTTTTGTTCACCGGCGCGATTCTCTGAAAATGGAAAGTACAAAAGTATAAATAATAGTGGCCCATCGGTATTTCCGTGACACGCCGCGCGCAGTTCGATATTTCTCGTGAACATGATGGACTACAAACGAGTTTTGCCATTGCATCCGCTCAAAGGATTTAAAAGTTTATTCAGAGACCCCTTTATCCCGTGATCGGGTTGATATCGGGACATTTATCCGAATGACACCGTTTAATTGAACTATTCAATCGACATCTGCCAGAGGAACACACGAGGAATCTAAATTTCGGTATCAGCGATTTCGCGCGAGCGAGCGCGCGCGGCCACAATAAAACCGACGACATTTTATCCCGGGATAGGGCAATAGCGGCAGCAGCGGCGGGGTGGCTGGCGAAAAATCATCGGGACATTTCGGCGAGTTTGCCAGGTAACCGACGTTTTTTTTTTACGAGCCAATTAATACGAGGATCGGCAAACCGGGCGAAAAAAATGTCGAGCGCGGTAGGGAAAACGCGTTCATCGCGAAACTCAAACACGAACCCGAAACCGCGCGCGCCGGACGATCGGCGAAAAGAGCGTTTTCGCTTCGATTCTCCGGTCACAGAGGTTTTCCTCCGAACAAACGCAACGAATGCTTTTTCGACGGTCGCTGACAGGATTCGAGCATCGGAAACGTCGAACGCACGACAGCAGCGTTGCGAACGTTCCTGAAAATAGTAACAATATTTACAACGCGATGTAGACAATGACAACATTCGACTTTCTGTTACGTCCACTTTAAGTTCCACTTTTAATGTTCCAGCTCGTTACTTCTTCGTTTATGTAATAATAATTATATTCTTCCTCGTTTATATAACACGAGCAGATCTCTCGTTATTTTACCATGAAGCGTTTGTCATTTCCCCGATACAGTTTCAAAAAAATATTACGAACCGTGGGACAGCCGCAGCTGCACATTCCATTAACAAACGCCGGAGAAAAATTCCAGCGGCGATTATGTTAATCCGTTTAATTAAATTCTCTCTGGCGGGGTTAGTGGAACGTTGTTCGGAGGGAAAGTTTTGGAAAAAAGAAAATGAGAAAGAAGAAAGGAACGACGGAAAAAAGGGGTTGGCCTCTTAATTTTCAAGGTCCCGAAAAGTAAGAGTAATTACAAAGTTGACGATTCCCGGCTCCTTTCACAGCTTCTCGTGGCTAATTTCGTCCCATCTCGCAAGGCGACGGCGTTTCCTTTTTATCCGCGGCACGGAGAGCCGACCGCCCCTTTTGGCAGCGGTGGCATAAACGCGTGGGAGGGCTCTAGAGGACCGTTTCGTATCGCAGTCTATTATCGCCCGTAGCCGGCGTGTCTCGCTGGGCTGGTTTCGTCGAAGGGGAAAATGTTATTTGGATATCAAAGATGCGCCCACGGGCGAAAGCCACGGCTACGGCCACGGCCATTGTTGCGAGGGTTCCGGTTTATGAGCTTGCGAAGCTCCAGGGTTCACTCTGTATATAAAATCTGCCCGCGCGGAAGGGAATCTGGAGGACGATCGGGTGTTCGGCCGCTTCTGTTTCGAAGCCCGACCACCAAGAGGGCACCAAACATGGCGGTTTCGCAGGAGCCGGTGCGTCAAAGACCCGAACCGACCCGACCCGCCGTTTATAGTCTGCCCGGCGCGTTTGTGTGCGTCGCACGCTGGCCCTTTGTACTTAATATTCTCCCTCTCGCCCCTTCGCTCTTCGTATTCCCATATTTATGCCCACTTAGGGTTTCGATGGCTGATCGGATTTCGCGTATTTCGTCTCGCGCCACTCGACGCAACGCCCACCCTTAAATCTGGCGCGATATTTGCAAAGTGACAGAAAGAGCCCAAGAAAGATGCAAGCGGAAAAATTGGCGATGGGAGTATAAAGTAACAAGAGATAAAAACCAGTACCAACTGACCGACAAGCGAGCACGAAAGCTTCGGGGATCCGAGAAGAAAGCGTCGACGCGGGTCGGCAGTTTCCGTTGCGCGTTCCGTCTGCATAAGTAACAAGATCACTTTGTAATTTTCTTGTATACCCGGCGAATATTTGACATCGCAATGTAATAAACGTAACGACCGAGACGTCTGCGAGTCAATTTGCTTAGCCGTTCCCGTCCGTGTACGGCCGGAGAAGAAACGGCGCCGGGGGGAGGGGGGCACGAGACGGGTCACGGTTATGTCTGATAAGATCCCGGTGCGCGTCGCGTCGTTTCCGCCGGTGTGCAAATACTTTTCGTCGCTCGTATAACTACCCGGGCATCCGCGTCCTATGACCCGAGCGCAGTTCGTCAAAGTGCATAAATTCCCGTGATTGCATCCGGCAGCCGATGCACCGGTTCTTCGCCCGGTTCAGTTACTTCCGCGTCAATTTTATTTACCAATGCTCTTTCCGACTCCATTTCAATTCCCGCCGGAGCCTTTCGACGACTGTCCGTCGACGAGCGGGTCTGTCCGTCCGTAGCATAATGTATAGTATCTCTACAGAATTACCAAAATGAGTTGCAGCGGTGATGCAACACGGAACGGTGACCCGGCAAAATTCATAGCGTTGATATTTACAGTGGGTTCATTTGAACACTGTACTTCCGATTCTCGAATAATAATAATAAGAATAATAATATCAGTAGCCTTCCCTCTTTTACACAATTTTAAAACAAAAGCTGGAAATTTTAGCCACGAGCCGCCACTGATAATAATAATAACGTAATAATTTCCCGAAAACAAGCAGTAGAACCATAAACCAGGACTCGTTTCGAAGCTCGAAGCCTCTACTTTCGCGAGGACCGATTTTCCTAAAAAAAAAAAACAATGCAGAGTTCAAACGTCCCACAAAAAAAAACGTAAAAATTCATCTCGGACCCGTACCCCCTCCTCTATCTCCGGCACAAGCTGCGCAGCCTGAAACAATAGAGCAAGTGCAGGACAAAGGGAGGTCGCGAGGTCTCGACGACGTTAGACCACACTGCGCGGATCGAATCCAATTCCGCGGACCATGAGTTTTTAAACGGGGCCGGTAGACGCGGTCGTCATCGCTTAAAGTGACAAACGTCGACGCTGCTAATTGCCTCGTTTCCGTATTCCGCGGTGGGTCGCGATTGAAAGGGTAAACCGACGGCGAAGGTAATCGGGACGAGAGAGAGAGAGAGAGAGAACGGGTGCGCTGATGCGAACTCCGGATGAGAAACGGTGACGCGCGCGGTCGCGATCCTTTTAAAAACGTTTACACACGAGCCCCGGGGTTCGTCGCGTCGCAGAACCGGAGCAACGTTGTTCTTCGAGGGGGGGGTGCAGCAAGGATCTGTTTGCACGGTGCTGCTGCTGCAGGTACGTCGCGATGCAACCCTCGGTGTCTCCGGACAGGGAAAAATAAGAATGTCTCGTTCGGAGCGCCGTTGGCTTCCGCCGAAAGCTCCATTACTCTCCGTCGAACCGTGCCCGGGGAAAAGAGATTTACTTCCAGATCAGTTATCGCGCTTCATCGGGTATATTAGAGCGGGTAAGGTGAACGGTGTCTGATTCCTGGCGGGCACTCTCGCGTACTCCCTTCGCGCGTGACTCCGATGTTCCTACTACACCTGTCCCCGAGTTTCGATTGAATATGCCCTGCCGGCGGACTGTCGCTATCGACACGACAAGAGAAACGAGGGAGAAGCAAACGAGTTTTATGACGATCCGCCTCCACCGCCACCGCCGTCGCGCCGTCGTCGTCGTAGTCGTCCACACACTGACAAATGTACCGGGGGACATCAATACCGATATCATCGGATAAACGCCTCGCCCGTCACCGGGATATCGTTTACGAGTCCCGCCGGGCCGGGAACGAATCTTTCGTAATTGGATTTACATGACGCGAATTACGATAACGAAATCTTTGGGAAGCCGACTCGACGCCGCCAGATCCGCTCCAGATGTTGCCCTGCGGTTGTCACAATGACGTTATCGACTTTCGACCCGTGCCCCAGCTATCGAGGGGCAAGTTTTCCTTCGATGGATAATTCGATCAAACCCCCCCTCCTCGAGTCGTGAAAGAGATCTCGTTTGACGAATTCGTGGCTCTCGTCGATCCCTTTTCTTTTTCGTATCCTTGAACCCGATTTGCGAGCGCGCGGTTGTTCGATCCGTAAAGCATTGGGTCGTTCAAGGTGTCTTCACGGATCCAATGTAATTAATCGTCGACTAATGAACACCAAATAGACACTCCGGTACTTGCGGTATGTATTGATTTCCCGAGGTCTAGCGCTAACGATGTACATAGATCTCTTACATTCCGATATAAACGTCACGCCCAGTCATTTAACCAATTTCAATCTGCCGGCAAGCTAAACTCCGCTGCTCCTCGAGTTGACAGGACACCTATTCGAAGCGACCTATTTGGATACCATCGAACTTTCCATCGGATTTATAATTCGAGCAGAAAATCAAATTTTACCGAATTCGCGGCGACGCGTCCAAATCCGTCCCATCACGAAGCTGGTCTTAAAAACTCGATACTTTGAGATCCTCGAATGCAGAGGATGTCGAAAGTCGCGGTAACTAGCCGTCGAATTTTCCGTAACTACCCTGGGGTCCCTCGAACAAATTGACATCAGCCATCTTGGAGTTTCTGCGTGGCTGTACAAAGTGGAGTCTTTGCGAACTAAAATATCTTTAAAGTATTCGCGAGTTCTGAAACGTTTTTAATGGCTGTCGCACAAGCTCGAATTATTTGAATGAGGGAAGTCCTTCTCGCCAAGCCTAAAATAATTAGTCGGCCGCATCTTCGTAACGGTCAAACTTTCCGGAAAACTCGCAGAAATTGCAATCGACAGAACACGCGTTCGCGTAAACGTCCAGCGTCATTAGCCGAATATTGGCGGTTTCGGTGTCCAATATTATCTGCATCATTAACTTCTAGACAGATGTCATTTATTATCTGGCGTTCGTGCGTTGTTGTCTCTGGAGTTTGATACGAGTTCGTTCGTATTGATTCGAGCGCCGGTCAGAATTATTTCCGTCGAACGATTCGGCTCATTTATACCCGCGAAGAAATTGCGAACCGGGTCGTAAAATGCACAACCCGAGACGGCCGACAGGGTTATGCGAACGTAACCCCGTTATACTCTAAATAAACCTCGCCGGTGATCGCGGATAATGTCTCTGATTTATGATCCGATCGTGTACCGTGTCGAACTTTCGAGGACCCGTGGAAACTTTTATAAGGTCCCGAGCAATCGCGCGACTCCCGATTCTCTCTGGTACACCGAGGACCGTATTTTACGCTATTCGGAAATCCCCTTCGACGACGAGACCTTCGTATCAAATCGGCCCTATCCGTCAACGTCATACTTCGTCTATGTCTGTTTTATTTCATCTACGCGCGAGCTTATTTAGGTTTTCCGATGTGTTTCAAGGCTGCCGTGATCAATCTCTCCAGCTCGCCGCAAGTATAATAAGAATGGATATTTATTTCTCCCCCCCCCCCCCCCCCCCATTTTATCATAATATGCAAATTCTTGATCTTAGGAGCTATCGCGAGCAGAATTTAACTCTGTTTCCTTCTGACCCGGTACCGAGCTATCCGTAACGTTCATTTATCACGCTATGATTCTTTTATCAGCCTTCCGACGCGCTGTATGTCGACGGTAACGAAATGATTCATCTGAACGGAATTCAGAAATACTGCTGGCTCGCAACCTAAATTTTTCTTTAGATTTTTCATCATTTCGGTAGTCGTTTTCGCTCTAAAGAATAATGCATCGACCTTTTCGGTAAATCTAATACAATTTCTCTTAATTGATTATTCGCTTCCGACCTTTCGCGTTCATAATTGCCGGTTCGCAGCCATTTGTCTGCGAGCGGAGAGCGGGTTTCTGTTGGGAGGCCGGTGGCGTCTTATAAATTTCACCGTAGATTACGTGTTAGACTGTAACATTACCGGGTGTAAGGTTAACTAAAACAACTTTCAATCATCTGTTACAGGTATTTTCGCAAGTCGACATACTGTTCAGCATCGGTGGGAAATATTACACCGGCGAGCCGATCACGTACACGTATATGGAGGATAAAATATTCGAGACATCACGGAACATTACCATCAAGCTTCATCATCGGGTCGGTAAATACGTCAAGCTGAGACTCCACTTCTCGGACAGGTGGATCATGATCAGCGAAGTGACCTTTGACTCCGGTGAGTAAGCGGGACCCGATAGTTTCTATTCAAGCTACGGCTACGCTCGACAAGAATATATTGGATTCTTTTCGAAAGAAAGGCCGGATACGCGGAACGTGTAATTCTTGCATGATATACTGCACAATCTTTGTCGAACCGTTCCACACGGCAGTCCGAAGCGGAGAACGATAAAACGAATATACACTCCGTGACAAAAGTCTCGCGCCGCGTATCGGCGGGAGAATAAAATAAATATTAAGGGTGTGTTCTGATCGTCGTGACTGAGGTGGCACGAGGTTACAAGGATCATTTCTCGATAACGCAAACTCGAGACCTGTTAGCAGTCACAATCGCTAGATAAAAGATCAATCTAGCTCCAAAGTGACGAGAAACGTCTTCGATTTTCCTGGGAAATTTAGCGCAAGGCAATGAGAATTTTAGAAAAATTCCAATTGTATCAAATGTTGCCCGAGTCCAAGAATTCATGCTGCGTGATATTTTCGATCGGTACTGTACGCCCCGTATCGCGAACTAAGGGGACCCAGCCAGGTAAAAAATTGGCGTGGGGCATCGGGCCGCGCGCGCGCGGTTGAAACTTAGAGGGAAAAATGTCTGCATGTGACGCGAAATCGTTTTGACTGCGGAGCGTATGGTACCGTGTATGTCTTTTTGCAATTCCTCGCCTTTCGTACACGATTTGACGTGACCGGTCTCTGCCTGGTGGGTTTCGACGATTCCACCCTCTTTTCAACTCCGAGCCCCTCCACGCGATTCCGACAGCTCGGCTACCGACTGTCAATCACTGGAAAATAAACCCAAAGCCCGGCTCGTATAAATTGATACACGGTAATTGACAACGGGCTTATTATATATCTGTCGGTCGGACGTTTTCGATTAAGTCGCCCAACATCCACCGGGCGAAGAGGGGAGGGGGCAGAAAAAGAAAGGATTCGCTTTGATCGAGACTATTTTAACGAAGGAACGCAGATAATAAAATGTCCTATCCTCTTTCTGTTTTCGCTTGATTTTTCCCGTTTTTTTTTTTACATCAACGCTTCATATTTCCTCTCCGCACGATCGGGAGAGTCGCCGGGATCTGTACAGAAGTAATGCTCTCTGTTTCAATAGAATTCAACTTGTCCGTATCGTCGACGGGGGAAGTGGAGGAGGAGGAGGAGGAGGTGGAGGAGGTGGAGGAATAACATCGCGAAACGTTAGACAGGGGAAAGCGCTTTATCAACGGTGATATATATAAAATCGCGGAGCACGTCGCCGTTCCGAGGATTGTCCTCGATCCTCTTCACTGAATATAAGTTTCGTCCGATTCAAATGGAAATCGTTTCCTTATGTCGAGTTTACCCGTATTTACGGAAGATTTCCTGCCTGTGCCACCGGTTCCCGAATAAAGAGGATTTATAATAGGAACGATACCGGGAGCGCGCGCCGCGCGGATCCATGGAAACAAGGAGCTCTTTGATTTTAATACGGGGAGCGGCCGGTTGATCTGCGCGATCCGGCGAAATATTTCCGCAACCTCCCGGAACCTAATCGATCGGAATCGGAAGTTCGAGCCGGCCGAGCAATATCGTCACAATCTCCGTAATGCTTTGACGCCGCGAAAATTATTTTGCAATAAAAGTCCGCTGTCTCTGAGCGCGGAATCAAAGAAAACAGAACCGGGAGAACTTTATTAGCCATCTGGAATGTCGCGGCGAAACTGTTGCGCTTCGAGCCGAGGCGAGGCAGACGTGGTGCTTTGTTTTTCGACGAATTAGTTCGCTTTTCCAAGCGATTGAATCGACGAGCGGGCTACGGTTCGGCGCAGCTACCTAAAGGAAATCCAATTAATTCGAAGATGACGTACAAAATCCGACAAGAGAGAGAAAGAAAGAGAATGGCAAAAAAAAATGAACCAGATCCGGAACGACCTTTGCCGGCGAGTGAAAAGGCCGAACAAGAACGAAACGCTCTAGAACTCTTCGTTTCCAGCTAAGCGGGCACAGGGGTCCCTGCGAAGAAAGATTCTTTGTTGGCCGGTACCGAGGAATTAAACGCAACGGCACGGCGGCGCTCGAGTCGCCAAACAATTGAACAGGGAAGTTTGCCGTCCGCGTAAAAACCGTGTCACGAAACTCAACTTTCGAGCTTTATCGTTTAACCGGAGAATGCCTTTAAATAGGCATCAAAGACGTACGTCGAGCGGAAGAATCGATGAGCCCCGAGAAAAAGAGAAGCGATCGAGCGAACAACTGCCCTACGCGACTGCCGCCCGTGGAGTTGCGCGTCAAAACGACTCGACCGATGCGTCATAGCTCGCGATTTTAACCTTTTCTTTTATTTTTTCTTTTTATTTCTGATAGTTCTAAATAAAACGAATAAAATTACGAAATCGAACGCCGCTGCGACGGTTTAGAGGAAACATCTTAGCATTATACAAGGCATCATCCCCCGCACAAAGGGTCCTTTGTCAGCGAGATTTGCCGACCTAACAACGGGCTCATAAAGTGGGCACGAAACTTTTCCAGTCTGCGCTCTCCGCCATCCGCTGTTTTTTCATCTCAAAGGATGTACATGGAAATGTACCCCAGACAATTTCCCCGTCGAGCAAATAGCACAGCTGGAAAACCGTGGAACGTTGACGGAGGCGGAACGAACGTATGATCGCCGAATCGATGCGTCTGCCACCGACTTCCCTGGGAATGCTCCGTTTCGACGCTGATATTGTTTGCAACCGGTCCAAGTCCAATGCAAATCGATCGTATGAATATTTATGCGGCGACATTAATTACCGGAGGAAATATAAAGTGGACATTTTCACCTTCTCGAAACGTTGTTTCTCACAACATTCTTCTATACCGGCCTCGCGGACTCTCGTTTCTCCAAGTAAACATTCGATGACGCGATATCGAGCAGAAAATTATTTTCCACGCAAAGAGCTCGAGTGGAATTCATAATGAACACTGCAACATTTTCGATGAGTTCGTCGTTTGAGAAACGTATTTTAGACGTTATAGAAAATCGAACTCTCGGATGGTTGTAAATAACGCGCAGCCAACTGTTTCGATAGAGTTTTACTACCCGTTAAAACCGTTCCGACGGGAAGATCCTCGTTAAACAATCTTCGCAAAAAGCGCCCAACGACGGCCGGAATATCCATAAACTTGAACAACGTCTCTAAATTTCTCAATGGCAAATTAAAACCACCGAAACGACCGCCTGTCCGCGGACGACCCCGAACGTGAGCATTAAAGCGGTAATGAGATCACCGAGAAGAGCGTTCGCATTTGCAGAATATTTCCGCGGTCGGTTGGACGGCATTCTATAATTTAGCTAGTGGCCAATAAAGTTCTCCGTCCGCGGATAACGAACCGGCAGAAGGCCGCGATTAATTTCATCCCCTGTTCGCGGAGGTTTTTCATACGAACCATGCGAGTTAATCTCGCGAGACAACGGTTCTGGTCATGGGATTATTAACGAGATAAGTTTACGGGGAATTTTTCGCAGCTGGGGCCCGCTCCTCTTCGTCGATTAATAATCGAGTATCTTGGGGGCTGGTTCCTTGTAGATGCGAGAGAAAGAGAGAGGAGAGTGCGTTCACGCGGACCAACCTAATCATTTTTTTTAATTTTTTAAAAAATGTTTTCGTAGAATCAATTTTGAAAAGGTGCTGGCGATCCGCGCACGTTTTCCCGTATTTCCCTGACCAATTACGTCCCTCCGAGAGGGGAACAAGAAGGAACAGTGAAATCCCCGTAGGACCGTCGCGAGCACCGGATGCCGGCTGAAAGAATCGGACCGAGAGCAGCGCATCCATTATTTTTTTCTCCGTCGCTTTCCGGCCCTCCCGGCAGACGTGCTTGCCGACAGATCGAACGATTGTCTTCAAAGAGATTGCGAGGAAATAAACGGGATAGAACTGTCGCTAAACTTTTTAACGAATCCCTTTCGTCGTCGTCGTCGTCGTCGACGGGTGTTTGAAGGGCTGCGAGGCGCGATTGCTACATTTCCTGCCGAGACTTCGAAGTGCTCGTCTTCGGTTATTGTTGGAAGTTCAACGTTTTCCCGGGAATAATCTCCATTGCTAACAACCCGCCGATGGCTTCTCTTCGATTTCTCTTCTTTCCGGGTGAGAAGTGCAGTAGTGCTCGCTTAAAATAGACCGAATCTGTAACGCTGAATTTTCACGAGGCATACCCTTAGCCTAACAAAACTGCTAGTTCATTCATTTTTGTCTTAACTTCTCACACGTAACATCAGTGGCTTGAGATTTTCTGATTAAAATCAGACTAGTTCTCTAGACGCGGAGAATATTTAATATAAATAACAAAATTCGGAGAGTACGTATGATCGGTGCAAGTCTACGAGGGTCTCTCGGATTGGTCACGTTCGTGCGTCGTCGGGTCGAATCAGTTTTTCTCGAGTCCGCCATTTCCTGTTGCTCCCGCGCGTCCCCTTGAATCCTCCTCCTCTCTCTCTCTCTCTTTCTCCGTTTCGAAATGAACGAACGCCCGACCGAATCAACGAGCATGAATTTCACGCAGCGCGCACGAATGAGATCCGTATGAAATTATCTGTCTGGAGGGGGTCGATACGTTCTGCAAGGGACTTTCGAGGAAAGGGTTGCTGCGACGCCGTTGAAAAGGGGTGGCGCGGCGAAGTTGTTGAAATAAAGTAGTCCGGCTGACGCGTCATTAGCAACAGCCCCGTTGCGAAAGCTCCTGTTTCGGGTGCTCACAAAGGGGCCTCCTCCTTTCAGCCGCGGCATTAATCTGCGAATCCTTTCGAATCCGTTTCGTCACGGCTGCGATTCGTTCACCTGCGTGAAAAAGAAAAAGAAACAGTTTCGACACAGGCCTCCTCCTTTCGGGGGCCAGGATGTGAATGGATGGGGAACTTGATTAACGAGGGGGTCCGGCGCGCTCGCCGCAGAGATCATTTATTTCACCGACGGAAAATTCCGGCTAATCGATAACTAATCTTTTATTAGTTCGATCCGAGCAGCAAAAAGGATCCTTTTGTTCCCCCGAGCTGACCTGTACTTTAGTTAGACCACTTTTTAGCCCGGGGGACAGGCTTTTTAATCAGTCCCCCCTGACCTCGTGTCCCGCAATTACTATATTTTTCATTAATTAGTACCTCCCTTTCCGAATCGTTAGGACGCGTGTCGAGTTCGTTGAAGTTTGCGCGAATTGTTTGCTTCTTCAGGATACAAGTTTATACTCCTCGCTACGAGAACTTTTAGGAAGATTTTAACAAGCTTCAGCCTGGACGTGTATACAAGAAATAGGATACAACATCTCGGCATAAACTTGTTCACTGGCTTTTTGTTTCGACGATACTCGAAGATGAGAACGCGAGTGTGCTCGCGGTGAACTGTTGAAAGCGTTGCTGCGGTATTCCCGAGAAGCCAGCCAACAACAACAACACAGTATCGGCGAACAATGAATATACTGACAATTAGCAATACGATCGAGAGAGGACGTCCGCGTCGTCGCGCGTAACGGGGCTGTTTCGCGTTAGAAGCGAGCCGTTCGACAGGGTTGATCGTCGTGGAGAGGCGTTGATCGGACAATGGCCGCGATGTCGGCCGATAAATAAAAATTGAAAAAAAAAACGCGAGCCGGGACGCGTTAAGGCAACGCTTGGCCAGGACGTCTGACGTGCTCGAAGCACCGGAAGCATCCATTCGCCAGACAATCCCACGGTAGCCGCCTCACAATGGCGGACGTTCGATTAAGCCCGGACCGGTTGAAAACGAGGTCGCGATCGGAACGAAGTTCTTCCCGCGGCTCCATTTCCGTTTCGAGCGGTAAATCAAAGAGCGCTTGAAAAATTTCCGAGCCTCCCTTTTCCTCCTATATACATATACGCCAACGTACTTGCGCGTTCCCGAAGATCAAGAAGCGCATTAACGGCGTTTGACGGCGCGCGTCAGCTGCACGAGCCCCGCAACACGTGCATCGTGCCAGTCCTTGTCGCGAGCACGAGAAAACGCTGCAAAGAACCTGAAGAAGGAGAGAGAGAGGGAGAGATGGTGGAAGAAAAAGAGTGGAAAGAAATAAGAACCGTGCAAAAGCACGCGAGGAAACCGCGCGACGATAGACCTTCTTACCACCGAACTCCTTTTCCGCTCTCTCGTTCTTTTATCGATTTCATTTTTCATTCCCAGCAGCGAAGAAAGGCATCCACGCTGTGCATCTCTACGCCACGCCGCGATGATTTATACGCGGAAGATCCACCTACGTAAGTTATGGCCCACCCTTGTCGCAATCGCGCGGCATCCTGATCCGATCGTAAATCTGGCTACTACTGTACTACGGCGACCGAGTGGATGCCGAGCGACCTGACGCGACGCGATGCTACAGCGACTCTGTTATTGTTTTGAATGGCGAAGTAATCGCGCCTGCAACCAATCCCCCCGAGCCTGCTATAATTAAACGGGGACTCGGTATCGCGGGAGGTCGGGCCACCTTCGAAAATATTTAGTCACCACGGAGTGCTGTCACCACCGGCTGAATCGTCAAGTATTACTGGGAATAGACAGCGTATAAACAATAAACAGCACCTAGTAATACTTCGGCAGCATTACGGGTAGTTTGGGTGAAAATTGCGTTGGTGAATCTCCTTCTTCGAATTTTTTATTGTAAAATAAGATAACGCCTGTAACGAGTATTTAAATTAGAGCTACGAGAAGCTGAAGAACAGAGGATACCGAGCGGGGAAGAATACAGATATGATAAACAAATGGTTACCGACGTTGATTGGCGTTACAAAACGTGAGAGCGAGGCAGACATTGTTGCGAAACAATGGTGATCATTATCGATAATCATGAAGGATGAACAAAAGCAAATGTGCTTCATTTCCGGCTACAAAAGGATTACAAACATTTTCATATGAGATCTGGGCATAATTAATTTGAAATAATCGTGTTCATTAAAGAATTGTGACGTACGGGAACAGAAGAATATTTACGTCGCAGTCCAATTGGATTGATTCAGTTTCTTTTTTTTTAATTTTTCGCTAAAAGAGTTCCGAGATGCAGCCTCGCCGATCTTCAACAACTGATTAAAAAAAAAAAGATCAAAGGATTGATCTCGAACACAATGCGACGCACTTCTTCCGTGCCAGAAATCTGCCGGAGCCTTTTAAATACTCCAGCGTGCGGACTCGAATCCACTTATTTACAACGTGAACGTTATACACTGCGCGCGGAATGTTTCAGCGAAAAGGAGGGGAAAATGGGAAAAAAAGAAAGAAAAAATCGTTCGATCAATCGCAGCACACAAAGCAGGCGCAATTCAGCACACAAGCACGCGCTGGTGTAACGAGCCCGACAGATAAAGAATTTAATTGGAAACTCAATTCCGATTATGACACTCCAAGTCCCTTGCAGGCGCGTAACCGTGACAAGAATTTAATTGTAGCACAGTGCCGGAGGACATTGTTTAACTTAACGCGTTGTTTAGCGCACGGAATATGCGAGATTCTGTCCCATTTAAGGTGAACACTCGTAATCCTAAGCGTTTATTTGTTGGAATTTTACGATAATATTAATTCGGAAAAATTGTCTCGGTACATGTACGGTTCCGAAAGGATACATGCCGCGGTCCCCATAAGTATTATATTGTTAGGTTTCTTAGCGTATTTTTATATCGTCTCCAGATATCGTTGGAGGCCCTTTTCCGATTTCATGCTGTCCTTCGATACTTTAGAAGAATGCTAATCCTCGAGTGTCGTATACGGCATTCGAGGATTCGAGCTGACAGTATTGGAAAGGTGGCCATAAAGTCAATCCGTGGGCCCGTTCTTTAGAATTTGTACGCGTCTCAGAGGGTCCCGGATTCGGACTTTCGCGGGCCTGATGGTTTCCATCAGCGGTCAGCGGCCAAGTGTCCGCATCCCTTGTGCCACGTGCAAAACACTTGCGGTGTTTTCGGCACATCCGAATATTCTCGTTTATTGCCTACTCGAGGCACCCTCGGACCCGTGTTCCGAGAATTCGTTCGTCCCCTTGGCCATCGGGACCGTATCCAGGCCAAGGGTCATAAATCCGCGGCGGGCCATGCGGGCCCACGTCATCGCGCTGCTTCGGGGTAACGTCCCTCGCGGAGTTTCGGCCGTTTTCGGCATTATTCGGGAAGGGATGATTTTTCCCCCAAACGGGCCTTATCGAGGCCTTCCGCGAGGTGACTTGCGAACTGACTCCGACGCAGCGCAACAGAAACAACCCAACCGTCGTATCGAGCTTTTCGAACAAGCTACCGGCTACTGCTTTTATACTCACAACGATCTCGTCATATCGAGTGAACTATCGGTTCACATAACCTACATTAAACATCTAGAATTGTTACAACCACTGTTCCAAACAAGTCGCCCAATGTTAAGTCGGCCGGCGACAAGTGCGGGATAAATCTAGTCGAAATAAAATTCGTTATTATTTAAACATCTCGTATACTTGTTTATCCTCGGCACGAAACATTACAGTACACGAACACCAAATAAATCCGGAATTTCACTTCTCTCGATAAGATCACCCTTGAGGATCCACGGGGGATTCGGTAGATTGTTTCTTGACAGGCCAGACGGTGGTCAGCCGACGGCACCTGTGTGTTTGGGTGGAAACTCATTCTCGTTAAATTGCGAACGAGCCGGTGGCCATTAGTGCTCGATGGGGCGGTCCTCGCCACCTGTCGGACCCGGCCTCCGCGAAACAAAACCCCTTTTCACAGTTAACCCCCGTCCCCTAGCGGCGAATGTTTAATATCAGATTTCATAGGGGGCACGCGGAAGGGGGTGGGAGGGTGCCGTGGGTAGAGACGGTTTGTCAGAGGTGACAGAGGAGAACGCGACGCTCGCCAAGGCCGCGCAAAAGCCGATATCAAACGCCGACGACAGCTTTGTTTCGCTGCGAATAATCCTGCGAGGGATCCACAGAGCGCCGCGACACGACACGACGCGACGCGCCGTGCGACCGGTAAAAAGCTCCCATGAATCGAGAGAACCCGGGGAGAGGATGGCTTCATCGGTGAAACCCGCACAGACTTCAACACATTTACCACTCACGATCGTCCTTCTTCTCTCCGCGCCCTGGCTTTTTCCTGTCGCGAGACCAACGTTTTTACCGCTCTGATGAACGACCGAGCGCCGCTAGAAAGCTCGAACGTCTCGCCAGATTTTATTTAACGACACCGACAGAGCCAGGATTCATGGACAACCGGGCCGCGGTTGTCATCGCTCGGACCTCGAGATTGGATACGAATTGCGTCGATGCCGATCGAAAGGCCGCTCGTAGATGCTCGATAATGCTCGATAACGTTGAACCTCGAGTGACTTTCTTTTCCTAGAAAAACGTCTTTTATAAATCCTGCAATATGTGGAATCGAATACTCCGGATGAAATTATTACAACTCCGGGAGATTTCAGAATGATTGTGAAGATCGTTTATGGACAGGAAGTCTCTCGATCATCCCTCGATGGAGATGGTCGTTCACGGTTTCCCGGACTGAAAGTGTTTCATTATTTTCTTTCTAATATTGCGTTTACTCGTTCGTCTTGAAGTTCCCACAACGAACAAAACAGATGTATGTGTAGTTACGAGAAACAACGACTCGTTTCTAGAAGAATTTCTCCCTTCGGTCTTGTCTTTCGCCGGTACGCCACACAAAATGGCGCTCGCCCAAATAGGATGACTACAATCGTCAAACGAAAAGGAGGTCTCGTCTCTGTTACGATTGCGTTGTTTAAAATTAGATTTGGAAAATTTTCATTTCGACGGGAGATCCTCGATGCTCGTGGAAATTGCATCAAGAATACGATAAAAATATCAAAGCCAAGAAAAAAGGCTGAGAATCATGGAGAAATCAATATGAAGATGAAACAAGATGAGAAACTTATTTGTTCCTGCAAAAAACGTGGCCGGAAAATGCACGACTGACTTTTCCGGGGATTTTAAAAAGACCAGGGTATCGCTTGACTCATTTGCCGTTATTAAAAATTCCATTTCGGTGCCTCCGGGAAACCCGGCGGAGAACAGTTCCGTAATTAGACAACCGGATCATTGAACGGGCCATCGATCAAGCGGTGAAATTCCGCGAATCCGCGTGCGCGCACGCTAGTTCGCGGTTTTTTTTTCTATCGGAAAGCGCGCGCTGCTTGATTATGCGCTCCGCGTGCACTCACTCGAGTGCCTTCTTTCCGCTTAATGATTCCGCGTACACTCGGCGGCGGCTCCTACCCCGCTAATAGTTTCTGCCCCAAATGTTCACCGTAACAAGGCCGTTTAGTCATGTTCCGCGCCATGGCGCGACCCCATAGAACAATTTCTGATCCTCGATATCCTCCTCCCTCTCTGTCCCTCTCTTTCGCTTCGGTCTCGTCCGTTTTTAATATTCCGAGGAGAGGAAAGCAAGGAAAAAAGAAAAAAAATGGAAAATGAATGTCGAGCGACGGACAGCATTCGTCGCGACATTTTCAGTGACCCAATTTCGAACAATTTGCACGGTCGCATCGAACGATGAGAAAAGCGAACTCGTTTAAACCCGCCGGCGGTCCCCGTTTCTTTTTTTGATTTCAAGCACTTTTCCTCGATTTTTTTTGTTTTTAATTTTTCCGTCTGTGTATATGCGCGCAGACGTGGCTCACGGCAACTTCACGCCGGAGGAAGCGTCGACAACCGAGTCGCCGATTCAAAGCGACGTTTTCGTGGAGAAAAATGGCGCGGCGGAGGGCGAGCTTCCGGTCTCCACGGCGAAACACGACGACCCGACGTACATGGCGGTCGTGATCGGGGTGCTAACCGCGGTGATACTCCTGCTGGCCGTCGCGATATTCCTGATCGTTTCCAGACACCGGCAACGAAAGTGTTTCGCGAGTCCGATGACCGGAAAGGCGCCCTCTCATCTCGGATCCACCTGCGCCACCGTCGAGAAGGGAGCCGCGCTGATGGCTTACACCTTGGAGGACGACGAAAGGTATACCTTCAACTTTTTTTTCACACTGTCCAGTAGCGCAAGCGTCCGCCATCGTCCCCCACCCACCAACCGAATTCCTAATGGAATTCGCGAATCTCAAAGGACATGGAATCGGAAGAATGTGCTAATAGGAGACGTCGCGAGTCGCGCGACATCCTTTCTCCAACTATCGAAGCAAGCATTCACGGTGCCGTCGCCACGACGGAAGCCACCTTCCAATAAACTTTCTATCCGCCGTGCTCGTTAGTGGACGTCCAATAACGTCCAATAACGGACATCCCCGGGCAATATATCGAGTTTGTATGGCACGAATGTCTTCAGACGAGGATCCTCGATCCGCCGTAACTTGGCCGCGCGTCGCGCACGTTTCAACATTGATCTTCAGCGTTGCCGTCGCGTCGCGCCACTTTGTACAACCCGATACCGCCGTATCCGACGGGACGTCCGAAAGAGGATGGCCTCGCGTTTTTCGACTACATACACACGTTTCGCCCACACCCCTTCGGCGAATATCGAACGTGCACTCGAGGCCGAACGACGCGAAGCGTAACTTTCATGCAGAAAGTAGTACCCGCTCGAAAAATGATGCACTTCCGTTACTGAACGATCTTTAATGTCCGACACTTTTTTGACGTCGCTGCATCGTACGTGTTCCCTCCACATGGTTTCACTATTATTCCTTTAAACGACTCGCGAACTCGTGAACCTGGAGAACAATCGCGTGCGAGGGTAGGTCGTTTCGAATTTTTACTCTGCACGAAGGTGTGCTCTAGCGACAGAAAGGTAACGCAATGGCCAACGATAATGGATAAAGATAAAATTAGCCAGGTTTGTGGCGAACGATAGATTTCGAGATCCGTCGGGCGGTTATTCCTTTTTGACTGGGGCGCATAGTGACCGGTCGGTCAGTCAGTTAAGCGGAAATTCTCGGCGGGTCGCGTCGCGTCGAGTCGCGTCCTCACGGCAAAAGAGATAGGTGGTACTGTGAAATATGAAATATTTCCTGGCATCGGGGGAATTCAGTTCCCGTGCCCGAGAGCATTTTCCAACTTCCATCGGCGGTCCCGGGCAATATTAACGCGGATTCCCGGACGGTGGTTGACGGTCGGAAACGAGAGTTCGTTTCTTCTTTCTGTCGGCAGATACGCGGGCGGCTCGTTGCCGACGTTGCCGCGCGACCTGGGCAATCGTCTCCTGGACATCGTGAAGCTCGACGACTACCAAGAACCGTACCAGGCACTAAAGTACGCACCGTACTACAGCTACAGCACCGTTGTTATGGAGATGCAAGACATGATGCTGAACAACAAGAGCACCAACATCAATCACTCAGGTATGCCGCGTTCGTGCACGTCGCCGCGCCGCGCCGCGCCGGACCGGTGTTGTTTTACACGCATATACGCGCACGTGGCGCTCGTATATTTATACCGGTATACACATTAAACGGTTGCACCATCGGTACACAGCAATTCCTCGGTACTATACACGTACGCGTGTACCAAACAACAAAGCGTTCGCCTGACCGCAATCAATACATCGCGTGCCCCCCTCCCCCTCACCGTTATCCCCCTTCTGGTCCGTGCCCGTTCCTCCTTTGCTATATCATCCACAGCGGTGTACGCGAACGGTGCAGTTGACACATCGTACGATTATGCGGTACCGGAACTCGGCACGGTGCCCCTGCTCAACCAGGACGGCACAGGACGAGGCCCTGCCGTTTCCAGCAACGCCAACGACCAGGACAGCCTCTTCTCCAAGACCTCCGCTCGCGCCAACAAGACCGAAGACAAAAAGGTACGCGCTCGATCTTTACCGTTCAAGCGGCGAGCACCACAGGCTCGTTGATCAGCTTCTCCCTCGCGAGGCTTCCGACGATTTTCATGGCAGCCACTAGACTCACTAAAATCCTCAAGTTTATGTTTTTGATGATACTTCGGAAACTAGAGGAACACCAACGGAAAGTCCATTAACCACCGACTGAAACATTAACAATTTTATAGAAATACATGAACCGGTATTTATCCGGTAAATTACAAAATTTAAATAATTTATAAATAATGCAACCGATGCGATCAAACGGGCTTTCGTCGAGCCGCCACTGCTGTAATAGTTCGAGTAGAGTGTCGAGGCACTAGGCGCTCTACTTGTAACATTTTCCGGTTTTAATTGATTTTTAAATAATAATTTGGAACGCGCGCTCGCGAGCCCGGCGTTGACATGCCGGGAAATTGCCACTCGCGTTTTAAATAAATAAACAGATTTAATTTTAAACAGTTTGAAAGGCCGCGGAAATTGTCGAACATACAATTATTCATCAAAGCTTTCACGCTCGCTGAATACTTCAAACGCTTTCGGCTCGGGCGCAAAGCGGTTCTTTTAAATGGTTCAATCTTTTTCTACGCGTACAGTCTAATTCGTTCCCGCGTCCCAAGTTTCCAGCCAGGACGACAACCGTGGAAACGCGGAAAATATGTACGTATATACCGGTCGACAAAGCCGGTGCTTAACAAGGAGGAAAAATAATCGCAACGTCCGATCGAGAATAAAATAAACGAACGGGAGAAGCGTAGAAGAGAGAGATAGAGAGATAGACAGCGCCCGGCTACGTTATCGCGCGATCTATAAATAATGACGAATCCTTGGATAAAGGTAAAACGTACCCGTAGTTCCGCACTAACCATTAAACGTCTCCCCCTCTCCCCCCATTCGTCGAGAGAACGGTTGCAATTAATAATTTAAATCAATATGGCGGAACGAGTGTACGCGAGTTCGGAGGGGGGCGCGGCTACATCTCCCGCGGGTACAGTGCTTTGAAAATTTCATCTCGATTTAAGATTTCCGCGAAAAAGAATCACATCCCTCCCCAGAAATTCTAAACTCGCTGTTCAGCTCCGTTTCCGAAATGCTCCGTTCCGTTGCATTTTGACCATCAACCAAGTTCCTAGAGTTCATATTTTCCGGAAAAGCAACAGTATTTCTACAGGTGAAGTAAACAGATCTCTATCAAGTATATCGGAGTACAGGCTCCTGTGGGATGAGCGAAAAGGTAGAAGAGGGAGGAAGCGGAAGAGAGGTGGGCACGGTCGACGTCAAACGACGCTAGACGTTCCCCAGGGTTCCCTTTCGCATAAAAAATTACCAGATTACGACTAAAGGTCAATAGAAGAGCGTCGGATCGATAGCGAGCCTCCTTCGAATTGGTCAATACCTTTTCGACGTGTCTGGTTTTATTTAAATATTAATCAACAATCGTTTATCATGAGGCTGATTCGGTGCTGGGTGTGCGCAACAAATGCGGTCGGGGCAACGGAGAGCAAACAACGAAAATTGGTAAAAAATCAGGATCATTTTGCGTTAAATTAGTCCACAAAAGTATAAACACAGACTGGATAATTAAGGTCCTGGCTAACCGAGCGAGCCGCCGCGTATCTAAATAATGCGCGCGCGAGCAGCGCAGCATCCGCGATAATGAGTGCCGCGAAAAGTTACCGTATCGGCCGGCGAACAAATAAAGTATCGCGTATTCGGCACCGCTTCCGCGCAATCTGCAGAATCATTCGATTGATCGATTCGCCGATCTATAAACGGACCGCCGTCAACGGGATATGCGTCGAACCCTTCCGCGGATACCCTCGGAGCCAACCCTCGTGGAATGTATCATCATTACGCGGTCCGGTGCCTTCCGGGCCAGTTCGCTCTGTTAATTGCGGAGAGAAAGCGCATCGTGTAATCACGTTTGCAATCCTATCCGGCGTCCCGCTCCTCCCTGCCCCTCGCCCGTTGGGCCAGGTTGTTCCCGTTTCATCCCATCGGTGCGCCTCCGCTTTCCCTCTCCGTCGACTCGCGTGCCGACATCGCAGGAATATTACGCGATTCGGCAAACTGCGCGCCTAAATCGCGCCGCAGCGCCGCGCCGCGCCGCGATCTGCCGGAATAAAAATACGCCGCGCCAAATTTGTAGCCTCCCGGTGATTTATCTCCTCCCGGCGCGGCGTGGGCGGCGTGCACGCAGAGGCCGACGTATTTTTCGAGAATACCGACGATCCCGTCGCGCGAATTTCCCGGCGCATTGCGCCATCAAGCTTTAAATCAACGACTTCCGCCGCCGGGGGAGGAAGCTCTCGACCAATCTGCGCGAAAATTCGAATCTTTCACTCGCGAACGTCAATCTCGCGGTTAACTTGCGCGGGGCTTTTATCCCCGTATCGTGGGATTAGCGGGCTTTTGCTCCACTCCTCGGCCGGGCTAACTGAATCTCACAACCGTTTAGATTTTATTTTATCATTCCACGATATTGCGAACCAATTTCTTTTATTCAACGAATAAAATATCTTCGCTGTGTGTCAAGTCTTGGATAAAATGTTTATTTCTCATAGTAACTTCGTGCTTTCATGATGAACGTTTAGTCGAGATATTGTTCTACGCGAAAAAATCTCCGGCGAGTTCAAAGAGGAAGAAATGAAGAACGAGCCAGTGAAAGGAGAGTGAAATGAAACTCCTTCGTATAGATCCCGGGTTCTAAACTGAATAACTCGGTGTCTAGGATATCGATCTGCTAAGTAGCCGTGCTTTCACTCTTGCAGCTTCTCCAAACCGGCAAGGAGCTATTCAGAGCGTCGTCGAATTGCTTCCTCTAAGCCTAATATTCGAAAATGACTGCCTTCTACTTCAGAAACCCAGAATCGATAGATACTCTCTCTACCGGTGGCTCGATCTCCTCTTTGCCAGTGAGGCTCTTACATATTCACCCGGATGAAGAGCTTTCGAAATGGTCGCGCGATTTCCGCAGTATGCAACTAGATCGACTTCGGCGCAATGCTAGGAATTTGTTCGATCACGTTCATGTTGTCGAGCCGACAGGAAATTTATATTACTTAATTTACTGATTATTATATTAATTAACCGCTCGTTGCCTCTGTTCTGATTTCACTGATAAAAAAAGTGTAATAACCCACCGCGTTTGCATAGACCTACTCTACCATATAATTGTAATACATAATTTGTTGCACAAATGCAATTCACTTCGGGCCGCAACCGTTATATTTTAACGTTAATGCGTCATATTAAATGCTAATGGAAATGAATAACTAAACAAACAGAATAGAGATTCGAGAACCGAACACACAAAGCAGCCTGCGATCTGAATCGAGAGCGTATGAACGTGTTGCAAGTAGAGTCATAACAGTATCAACCAACAGACATAGTATTACAAATAAAGCATAACAGTTTATAGAAAATTAAAAAGAGTGTATCATCAGATTGTTATTACTAAATTTTATGATCGTCAGCTTGAGGTTCCTTCGAATTTTGATCGGTTCACTAATACCGAAAATATTTGAGCTGATCGTGTTAGGTGGTCCGCGCAGGATTTCATTTCGATGACTAAAATGTCCGGCAACTTATGAACGATGACACCCACCAATAAGAAAGCTCCATTCGAACGAGAACAGCCGAAATCGGTCACGCGATACCCGCGGCGTGCAGCTAGATTGATTCGAGCACAATGCTCCGAAAGTGGTGGTCTGCGTCGGGACGTCTGTGGGTGATTGACACCCGACAGCGCCACTCGAAACAGTCAAAACATTTCGGGCGGACTTGTCGGGCCTGGCCTTGACGGATCCTAGCTACGCCAATCATTGTCCCCGCGTGATCCGTCATTAGACCGTAACGGGTGTGCTCGGAGAACGCTGCGCGTCGGGGCTATCGATGTAGCTTTACAATGGGCCGACGTCGAAAGTTATACCCGTCACGTACGATTGGTCCTTTCGGTGGCCCCTCGTCGCGATCACGGTCTCCTTTTTGTGCCACCGTGTCCGGTAACAACGAGCATTATGGGAACAATCGGCGTCGTCGGAAATCGTTCCACGAACGACGGACGAGTATCGTTCGGATCGAAATCACTCGAAACAAATATGGACGCCTTTGAAGCCGTCGCTCGGACGCTTAACCTAAAGCGAGGCTCTTGCACTAAACTTTGTAAAATGAATAAATGGAGGAAGATCTTATCTCGAAATGGATCTTTTCAAATTCTCCGAGGAGTTGAAAAACGAACTTTGGATTTTCTAGAAAATTTATAGCGAGGATTTTAATGGATCTAGCAATGGCTGCCATATTTAAGTCTATCATCGCCAATATTTAAGTGTCCGCTACCCTCGACGAGACGGGACGAGTATACACTCGTCCGGGATCGCGTCGCAGAATTTCTGTAAGGAGAGATCGGCGGGGATTTATTGCGGCAATTTCGACACTTAAATTATTGTAAGTCTGACGGGATCGTGCGATAGATCAGCGAGGATTTACGGGTCCGGAGATCAACGGAATAATTCATCCGATGACTGGGCCGCGCCCCAACCCCCTGCACATATAGTACCCCTACGCTGTCGTGGTGCGGTTAGCGTGATCATAGATCGTTGATTATCGGCCGATAACCACGAGCGACGCATTGTTCTTTTCTGTTCCAGTCTCCGACTCAACAGGAGGTACTGTCGGCTCTGAAGAGACGTCTGGAGCAGACGAGCGTCCCGCTCTTCCCACGGCATCGCCTCCGCATGCTCTCGAAACTTGCCGAAGGGGCCTTCGGAACGGTAACGACATTGTTATTAGAGTTCGACGCATATCTCTTTGAAAATTAGACACGCCCGCCGAACGCTACGCTCTCCGCGTTCGTCACGGCCACTCTGATAACAATTTATTTCGCGATAATTCACACCACCTGGTACACCTTGCATCGCGTGAAACTGATGGTTACCGCTCTCCATTCGTCCGTTATCCTCGGATCTTCGCGTAACTATCTCGCGAGAACGATTCAGAGATTTTTATTCAGCTTGGATCGATCGAATGAACGTCTGTCGGGCAAGTAATAATCACAGCAATGTTATTCTATATAATATCCATACGAACCATGTGAAACGACACTCTCTCCAAGTAACTTTACGTGCGAATATTACAAACAAATCGGTCGAACAACAATTTACGAGAGTTTCCACTGGAACAACATCGGTGTAATGGTACAGGTAATTGCGTTTCAGTGGCAAGGGGCTTCTTCCCCGGCCTTATATCGCGTTACATTCGAAAATCGAGAGCAGCACCGTTCGCAGCAACTTCCAAACCGCATCATCACGGTTTCGCGACGTCAAAGCATTCGCTCCGCGCAATTTCCGCAATATTATCGTAATACACTCCCGGCTTCTGAAGTGTCACTTTACCAACGAGTGACGCAGTGCATCAGGATACTGTAATGTCATCGAGCCGCAGAGGGTTGAATTACATACACACAGAACCGATGTTACAACGAACTGCGGGGATCGCGCAAACGGGACAGCAGAGAGTCATCACCGACGCGGTGCGGCGCGGCGCCGATTCGACTCGCAAACGTAAATCCGCGCGCGGCCGCTCGACCAACGCTCGCCTTCGCCGTTTGTTAAACGACGACAGAGAAATCAATCCGTTTGTTGGCTACACGCGGGCAACTCGCCACCGGGCACGCGACAACAATACGTCGATTAACGAAGTGTCTGCTCTGTTATTCTTCCCTGTCACAATAGCGCCTCGTCTACCCTCGTCGAGGATAATCAGTTTAGTGCGCGTTAGAGCGGCTAATAATTCCCTTTTGTTTCCTGCACGGGCGCTGGCACGTCGTTAATGATTGGCCGCGAGAGAGAGAGAGACGCCTTGCCCCCGATTCGGCCTAGTCAGCCCCGAGGGCTACGTCCGCAAGTCTGCATGCAATTCGCGACTTCCCCCGCCGCGCCGCGTCGCGCCGATCTCCGATACAATTGCAGCCCGCAGTAAGCAGCGCGCTTGCGAATCAACGCTCGAACATCCCTGTGCAGTCCTAATTTTGCGTCACGCTCAACGATCAACGGACTCCGCGAGACCCTCTGCTTGCTTGCACTTTTCACACGAACCTGAAGAAGTCACTCGCGAAAACATTCGGTGCACAAACAATCGAAACTCTCGAAACAATTAACGTCCTGCTCGATTTCTCGGCGACGCTGAGTCGAATGCAACTACGAAACAGTTTCGCTGCACAGGTGTACACGCATAACACGATTCCTGAATACGGAGCACACGAATCTCGGAAGATCAGATCGAGGTCAGAGTCTCCTTTCGACTTTCCAGCGCGAGTATTAATCGCGCCCTCGACTTCCGGTCGGAGTGGATCTTGGAGAGCAGCCGGAGCTGAAAAGTTGCGACGGATAAATTCGCGGCGGACGAATAATCGAATTCTCAGGGATCATCCGTTCTCGTTAGACGAATTTACGAGTAATAACGAGCGGGCTCGGTGCCGCTCGACTTTTATACCCGTAATAAACGCACCCGGTGCCGCCGAGGCTCTCGTTTGTTCGGTCTCGCGGATTTTTCTTCATTCGTCTGGACAACGTATACGAAATGATTCCCTGTATAATGTGAACAAATTTCGTTTTGCGAAGGTGTACGTGGCGGAGGCTGAAGGGATCCCGGAATACGGGACGACGACCAGCGTCGGGAAGCGTCTCGTCGCCGTCAAATTTTTACTGCCGGAAGCCAGCGAGAAGGAAAAGTAAGTACACACCGGCACATGTACATACATAGAATATCCACAGTCAGAGAGACGTACGAACGCTGCGCCATATGTACACGCAGAGACGCGCACCGGGTCTGTATCGCTCGAGCAATTTGCATTCCGTCCCGTTGTTGCAACGGCTCGATCCTGCCACCGCGCCACTTCCTTCGTCTCGTTCCTTCCTTCGCGCGGCGCGATAAACATTTTACAGCCGTGGAGAACGCTCGGTTACGCGGGACGTGATTTCACGGAAGATTTGCTCCGCCATCCGGCGACGGCAGACCATTGGAAAGTGAAACGATTCTCAGAGAACAACGGGAGAACGAAGCTTAAGCCTCCCCGCTTGCGGGTCTTTCATTTCCCTGATGTTCGTATGTACTGTTTTCTCATATCTAGTAATTATATCTACCAGTTTCTTCAGTCAGCACTGCAAATTCCACACGGTCTAGCGAATTGTCTACAGAAAATGTCCGATAATTTTGCCGTCGGTTCAAGACGCGTCACCGTGACCGGCCCGGCACTTCCGATGAATATCTCTTTTCAATTTCTCCGTGGCGTTCGCGCGCGAAAAATGGATTACAACGCAACAGGGAGGCTCGCCGGTAAAACATCTCGCTCGAGTATGCAGAATACTCCGGTCGGGTGTGGCTTAAAAGATAAAAGAAACGAAACCCATTACCGGAACAAACGAGCTCCATCGTTCGGAAGGAAACGGGGCCGGGCGCGCGATATCCCCGGAATTAGTTACAAACTGCGAGGGCTTAAAAGTCTTCGGGACCGAATCATCTTTCCGTACGGTTCCGTCCTTCCCGCCCCAGCTCTCCCCTTTCAGCGAACATCAGATAACTCATTCGCGCCGATGCGATGGAACTTCACTCCCGTCCCTATCCCTCGTCGCGGAGTTTCCTCACAAAAGGCTGAACTGCTACGATATCCGATGGACGTCGTCGATTTTCGCTGGATGGAAGCTTTGTCATCTGCTACGCCAGATTCGACTCGTCGTTCCCTCCCTCTGCAGAATCTCTTCTAGGTTCTCTCTTCGGGTTTCTTCCTCGCGTCCTCGCCACGAAGCGCGACCGAACTCTCTTTCTCTCTTTCCATCTCTCCCTCTCTCTCTCTCTCTCTCTCTCTCTCTCCCTCGATACCCTATCTCCACCGGTCATTGTATGCAAATCTATTCCATTCGTGGAATCGAACTGGCCTTTTTCTGATGTCTAGCTTGATAGCCGCGAGAACGATCGTCTTCGCCGGTATATCTGGACGTTTCGCCGCCGTGGGGTTTCCTCTATAAACAACGCGCCGTGCTGCGGGGGACCGTGTACCACGGCTTTCGGAAGAAACCGGGACATTCGGTACCAGACCTGTGCTATGAATTTTATGTCCAGCCATTTCGGGCTGGACGGCGCGACGCGGCGGCCTCTCGATGCACTTTGAATCGCTCGGTATCGAGACCTATGCTACTTTTTGCACGACTCTCGCAGAATAGATTCGATTCCGTTGCCACCGTGTCCCCGAGAACCATTCAGAATCCCCCTCTTCGGGTTCGACGAAAGCTGCTTCAACGGGAGAACCCCGGGCACCGTGTGTAACTGTTGTCATCAGGGATCGAAAAGGCCGGTTTTATCAGTCGGTTGTTTTTTTTTCAAAGCTGCTCGATTTTACAATTTCTCGTAAAAAGTACTACACCGAGGTCTCCCTGAAAATTCAATGAAAAGTGTTCGAATACTTTCTGGTGTATAATTATAGGTTATTTATATATATAACTGGAAATACACGAGCAAAATGGCGTGGTGTCCATGTTCGAACGGTTCCCACAAGCTCCGAGCGCTCGTGACCGAATAGATTTCGAAACGCAACGGGGAGAGAGCGCGTTTCGAAAAGGCGTGTACGATTTATCACGTGAACCGATCGTTTCTGTTAATGTACTCTGCCCGTTCGGTACGGTTTATCGTCGGTTCCTGTAAATATCGGTGTGTTCCGAGTACCGCGGCTCACGCACCCTCATAAATAAAAAGCGAAACGATCGGATCCATGGCGTTTCCACGGGTTCCTCGGCGTCTGCTCACGCAACAAGTCTCCCGTCGCGAGGATGACTTATCGCGACCCTATCGTGATCGGAGTTTGCTCCATTTCCTCCGTGTCCTTTTCCACCACTTACACCGTCTTCACACTCCCCAAGGACAAAGATGCGGTTCTTCCACTTCCGATCTACAGGTTGAACCGCGGTGATCGATAGACTGGGGATCAATTCAGGATCAAGGAATTTCACGTAAAAATTTTCCATATCTTTCCTAATAAGAAACGTTCACGCTCATAAGTATTAAAAACACCTCGCTGTTTTTTTTTAAATTTGGCTCTTTAACGAGATATGTAAATTTTGCTCTACATATCTTCGATATCGCTAACGATATTTGTCGGAAAAATATTCCTAAATAACGAAACATTCTACACTCGCCGATTCTGAATCAATAGTCCAGGTTCCCGCAGCTGTTTGTGTATAATATTTACGTTACTTTTGTCCATATTTGGTTCGTTACGACAAAAAGCTCGGTCATTTCGCGAAACCGAGTTTAGCATTAACAACGGAACAATTCGCTACGGTGGAAATTCTCGCGGTTATATATTCGGCGTATGATTCCGAGCGCCGCGCCGTTCGCGGCATTGTCCGCGTAGAAAAATAACGGAGAAACTTTCTCATTCGGTTAATTAGAGTTTTGGAAATAAGGTTTTAATTGAATCGCGCCGCTCTCTCCGTTTCCCGCGAGCCAGCCGTGTTCTGTTTTGTCCGTCAACATCGAGCGCGAGAGCTGATGAGACAAACGTTTAAATAACCCAAATTGCGTGGCATTCGTTCCTTCCGCAGGCGAAACCTTGCGTTCCGAGGTTTCTTATTTCGTGAGCATGAATATTCATAGGAAATGTTAATTGTCCCGCTCGTATTCAGCGTAACGAAGATCTCGCGCCAATGAAATTGATAGAACGATGGAATATCGATCGACGAGGTGATCAAAACGTTGTGGACGATCGAATTTCTATCGGAAACTTGCGATTGCGACGTCCCAATTAAATTTCGCTGTGGACCACCGCTTCGATTCAAATAAAAAGCTATTTTATAGAATTGAAGGATTATCAGTGGATCTTCTACAAAATTTATGGGTTGGAGCAAAAGTTTTTTTTTAAATGAAAGTTCAATAAAGATCAGGCAGCACACCCAAGGAGCTAATACGAAACACCTTGCGCCGGAACGTGGAACAACGTATGCATTTTGCGTATGGTTAACCTCGGCGAAGGCCGTTGCTCCGCCCACTCGGGGCTCGAAGACGCTGCGGCGGCGATGGTACGCACCAGAATTCGCAGTTTATGGGGAATCGATACCGGGGCCCTCGTAGTTTTGTTAACAGCCGCATTAAGCTATCACGCGAGAGTGCCATTACCAAGTCGATCGTAAGTAAGCCCGAAGTAACGATGCTGCGTGGAAACGCGCGGCGACCGTTGCCATACGCGTACCACTTCTGGAAAGCAGTGTGCTCCTTCAGGAGAGTTTCCATCGGGATAAAGGAACGCACAGCCGGGTCGGGCCGGGCCGGGCCGAGCCCCCCCCCCCCCCCGGACTAATCGAATCGACCCGAGTCGTTTACTTTGCGCCAGCATGCAAACGAGATGCCGGAACTTCGCGCGAAAATCTTACGGTTATTTCGCAAAACGGACACCGTTCGGCCGAGCAATAGTCCATTTCCTTTAACAATCCCCCTCCTCCCCTGGTTTTCTCACGCTCATGCGAGGAGACCCCTGTGTACGGTATTCCCTGCTGCGACCTCGTCGTTTCGAACCGAATGAAAATTTGCCGAAATTCATGGAACAGCGGTATTATGGTATAACTTTTATGCACAGAGGGGCGGGAACGGTAGCTTCAGAGTCGCCAGATTAAGACTTGTGTCCCCACTCTAGCGTTCCCCTTCCACTACGCTATTCCCCACGCATGCGTTCAGTCACGTGACGCGTTTCTGTCGTACGTGTTTCTAGTACTTGGAGAGAGAGGGAAACTTTCTCCCCTCGTCTGGCCACTCTGGGTAGCTTATCCATGACTCCTCGGTTGTGGACACTACTTTTTTATATTAAGATATATTAAGATTTGAAAAAAAATTGTGCAGTAATATTATTGTGAATCTCTCCAGGTTAGACTTCCAACGTGACGTCAGGATCTTGGCAGCCCTGGAGGATCGAAATATAGCCAGAGTCCTGGGCGCATGCTGTCGCGAGGAACCATATTGTGTGGTCATGGAGTATCTGGAGCACGGAGATCTCTGCCAATTCCTAAAAACGCATATCACTGCCGAAGATGCCCACTCTATGCCGATCGGTGTCAAAACTCTCAGGTGATCAACGACGAGCCTCGATACTATCTTCGGAGCATGAATTTGCCGACCGCTCGAGCGACTGCACGATTTTTAAATATTATTACTTTACTGTACTTTATTGTTACATTAAGCTGTACGTTGAATCGAAACAGTTAGGAAGTATTTCTGCGACACGATCTTCGACTCCGTAAAATTAATCAGTCGCCGAGAGAATTCCAAAATAATTCCCCCGCGGAGCAACAGCTCCGCCGGCGGGACTCGAGATTTACGATTAGTTTCATCCGCTGTGGCAAGGCGTCGCGTCGCGAAGTTAACACCCAATAAGTTTCTCCGGAGCCGGAGTTTGAAGCGTTTATTAATCGTGAGCGACGTAGTCTTCGTGCAGTCGCCGAGTACTCGGCGTTTCCGTCGTTTCTACGACCTCTCTCTCTCTCTCTCTCTCTCCTTACACCCCTTAAAATCCACCCCTGGAAAATCCATCCTCTCTTGTCCCCGGGCTCGCCAATCCCCCCCAGCCCTTCCTCCGAAAACCTGGAGAACGCGACTGCAACTTTGTCCTCCGGGCGGCTCACGTCGTTTCCTCGTTTCAGTTTCAACTGTCTCATCTACATGGCGGCTCAGATCGCGTCGGGCATGCGGTACCTGGAGAATCTGAACTTCGTGCACCGGGATCTGGCTACTAGGTGAGTACGATGGAAGTTCGCGCGAACGTATCAGCCGCCGCGGATCTCCTCTTTACCGCGTGAACGAACGGGCATCTTAGCGTCGAGGATCCTCCTACACCACTTCCTATTCACCGACACACACAGACCGACGGTTTTGTCGTTCGGAGACACGTAAACGTTGTTTCGACTTCTCCCAGCCACGCCAGGAATCCGCTAACGGCCGATGGAAATGCGCCAGAGACTCGATTAACCGAACACCGTCTCGGCTAAACGGACGCTCGATTAGGCGAGCGACGTTGCTCGAGATTGTTCGGACGAATTTCGTGGTGTTCGCGTTCTAACCTAAGGTTTCGAGGTCTACTTTGACCCAGATTATCAAAGTCCGACCATCAAATGATAAGTTACCACTGTTTGCTGGTAGCCCGAACTGTTCCCATCGATAATTATTACATATAAATTTTAATTCTCATACGATATTTCATAATGTTTGCACATTTGCCATTTTAAACCGAAATTTAATGAACGTACAAATATTCTGCAGGATATTTCATGAACTGCGAGTGGTTCATACCATTGGAATTATTCGAAATATAAAAATCATTAGAAAATGAGATTAAATGGTTCCCGATCCGTTAATTAACTGATGGTACCAGGGTCGAATTAATATTATACGTATGTTTAATCGTTTCTCGCCTACCTCTAAATCGATAAATTAATAAATTTAACTACCTTTTATGTTAATTAAATTTCATAGTTTCGACTAGCCAGAGCGAAAGGGAATCAGGGTGATATTCTCGAAAGACAGGGTTCTAAATTATAATACCCCACATCGTTGTATCGAGCTCACCCGGAAGTTGAGGAATAAAGTTTTGTAACGCTCGACGAACGTCAGTCTTCTGAAAGTTCTAAACATCCATTAAAACGAGACGAAACTCCGCCATTGAGCTCCTCTGTTGTACGCTTACGTTGAAATTAAATTATGGCTTTCCCAGGGTGCATTTCCATAAGCCCCAAAACAAACGAAGCCGGAAACCCACATGGGAAATCAACGATTCGTTAGTGATCCGTCGGGCGGAAAACAGCAAGAACGCCCCGGCATATTTTCGTCGAGAATAACGATTAAACCCGAATTTCCCGGTTATTATTGATAAGTTTGTCAACGGCAGCCCTGTTCATTGCGAGAACCAATTATTTTCGTTCCTTTCTTCGACGCAACCTGCACTATTTATTCAAAATCAAGATAGTAGTTTTTAATTCTCAGTTTATTAATGAATAGTCGCAAATTAATTCTAAAATTATTACGATAACCACTTTCTTTTTCAATTTCAATGTCAGAATTAAGATTTTTACACACGGAAGAACAGGTAAATCAATTACAAAGAAAAAAAATAATAGTGAGAGATTAGTTTAGTCCGGTCTAGACTGTCGAGGCCATGATATCCGCGTCCACGTAAGGTGTGCAATATTCAGGATCAGGACCCTTGACTTTCGCAGACAAAAGCTTATAGCCGGTATGCAACGAAACCCATCCACGTTCCTGTTATTGAAATGCAATGGCCATTCCGTCGAATCGATGGGGGGAAGTATAGATGCACATATGTGCATATGCGCTCTACATACATATTCACGCTAACCGCGGCGCTCTTACAACACGTGGAACCTAGTTTCCGGTTGACCAGTGTCTCTCAAACGACCGCTCGTAAATCTTAATAGAATACCAGGATGCGCTTCCTGTGCGCTCCCGGCGCGGTATTATTACGGCGTTGCACGTGCCTCCAAATGCCCGTAGCACGATTTAAGTCGACGATTGTGCCACACCGGCCCGAAGTATCAAACCACCTGACTTATTGTTACCTTTCTCTAAGAAACGGCCGTAATAAGATTCAATCTTTCCGAGTGCGGATTATATCCATTTCATTAAACAGCCATTTAACGGCTCCCCACTCAGATCCCGTCCAGCATCCTTACTAGCATTTCGCGAATAATCTTCGTTCCAGATAGAAAAGCAGTTTATATTCCCCCGTTTGCCTCCCGGTTCAAACGAATTTTGTTTCGCTCGAGCACGAACTGGTATTTCCCGTTTGTACCTCAAGTACCATAATACTGTTTTAATTCGAATGCAGCTCGATTTCAACGGATTTATTAAGAATTAAAGAGGAAATTACTCGCGTTCGTTTGAACTTTACGCCGAAGTATAACTATTTTACGGTTACTTTGTTATTTTAAGCCGTTAAAACCATTTCACGAGCGCCCCATTATTTCCGGGCTTAAGGGCCGTTTTATGATTCCCGACGATGCTGTTTTCGAAGTATTTAAAAATCCCGGCTGTTTGTCCGATATTTTCGGACGTGTCTTGACATTTATTTAGCGATTGTATAATATTTATTCGCTAAATGTATTTGTCAATTTCACGAGAATTTCGTGTCGCTTTCGGGTGATCGCGGTCGTTAAAAAGTTTTACGTTGCGCGGAAAATTGCCGGCACGCGAACGGATTTCACAGTCAGGGGACAATTTCGCGAGAGTTTCGCCGACGGATCATTAGGGGCACACGACGGGAAAATATGGTAACGGCTTTCGCCAGGCCGATTGACAATTCGACCAATCCGTTGTAACTGGAGATCGCCGCAAACACGGCGAATCCATTTGCGAAGGAACTAGAATTTCACCGCTCGACCCGGAATTTAATCAAAATGTAATGCCGACGATAAACGCCTGACTCGATGATAGGCGTCACCGTGACGAACTGACAATTTCCCGTTGAAACGTATGACTCTGCGGGAATTTCACCGGCGCTGCGTAAATTCTTCGTGACTTTGGGGGCTCGGAAAGAGAAACGCAAATACCCGCGACTATGCACGCATGCGATCTCTCGCTTTTGTCGCTCGGCCGTCCGTTTATCTATCGACAAATATTTCGAATAGTCGGACCGCCGACGCGAGAACGTGGAACCATTCTGCCAGCTAGAACACTGATTTTTACCGGTATAATTAGGCTTGCGAGAATTTAAAAAACGAGATAATATCGACAATTGCGAGACTTGTGAATTTAGCCCGAGCTTTTACGATTTCGGAGCACTGCGTGTGTGTGTGAGAGAGCAGGCGTCGTTCAAAGGGCATGGAATAAATGGTCGGCAGCCACGCGTATGTGTCAACGACGCGGACGTCGCGTCGGTCTCCGGACGTCGGCGCCTTATTTTATTCGGCATCGGGGGCCGTATAAAGTCATTCTCGGCGCCGGGCCGAGTGGAAAAGAGGAAAGAATCGATTGCTGATCAAACGGTAATGCAATTCAATTGGCGAGGTCCGAGAAAGGAAGAGGGTCGGAGCCCCGAAAGGGTCGTTGGGTAGCGATGTGCAACGAACGCGTGTCTATATTCACGGCCGTTCGGTAATAGCCGAGGAAAATGGGTGAGAGAGAGAGAGAGAGAGAGAAAAGACGTGCGTGTGAGATCGCGGATAAAAGTATACCTTACACCGTATACGTATATCGCCAGGGGTTGAGCGTGTGGGTGAAACACTTAAGGGCGGAGAGGAAGACGATGAGGTTGAAAGAATCGGTGGTGGCGCAAGCTGACGATTTTCGACGTGGTCTAGAGACGATGGCTGTGATACCGGCGTCGCGACGGTTGTGCTGGTGTTGCCAGAAACAGTGATAGCGGTCGCACACGCCGCAGTAACGTGTAGACCGACCGTAGAGAGCGACGAAGACTCGATGTAAGTACTCGGCCGACCGAGTACGCCGCCTTTGTTCCGACTTCGATTACAAATGTTAGAGAATGGCTTTCCCTGCCTCGCCATCGCCTACCCCCTCCCCTCTCCCCATGCTTTTACCCTTTCTTCTTTTCCCCTCGTCCTTCTCTTTCTTAGATCGTTCAACCCGCATCCCTATCCTCATCCCCCCATCCCCCCACCCCACCGCCTGCAACTCCTCTCTATTTCTCACGACGAATGCTACTACCCCCCTCGATTCACCACCGCACTTACCTTCTCGATCTAACGTTGAAGCATCGCGAGGTCGTAGTCCCACCTGATCACACGTGACCGCGCCACCATCAAGCCCCCTAACGCGGCTTCTAACGCTAAAGTATCATCGAGGGTACACTCGATCGCACTCACAATCGATAATAGCTATAAGAGGAGACTCTCCTCCGCGTTGTCGGGGCGAAATGATGGGAAAGTGGACGCTTTCTTCCGGCGACGCGACGGTGTTCCCTGCGAGCTCTTTCGGGTATTGTCCTCTTTGCTTCTGGTTTGCAACTGTCTGCTGATCATTCGGTTCTGAACGGACACCGAATTTTTACGCTTGTTGTAATTCGATTAATGTTACATTGCTACAAAAAAATCGAAGAACCGACTTTTAACTTCTTTCCTTAATATTAAACGGATCCACAGAGGATCTATTCCGATCCTCGAAAATTCGAACTCGCCGCTTCCTGAGATTAATTTTCGACTCTAAAGCTCGTCGTAGTACGGTCGCGCGAGCGACGCGACGCATCGATCAAAGTGGCAAAAGTGTCGAGTTCGCCTCCAGTTCGATTGAACGGATCCCGAACCGAGCTTTGCCGCACAGCACTCGATTATTCGCGTAGGGATATTCATTTGCATTAAGTATACTCGACCGGTGAAAGCCGTATTGCTCGTAGGACGACGCTCGGTAAGTCACACAAAGGTTTTCGATAGGATCCGGCGCGGCGTGGCGCGGCTAGCAGAATATTGCTTATTGCATTAAGGGTCCTGACCCCGGGGACTTTGGCGGAGATCAGGTCACTGTCGTCGTCGCCGGGTGAATTCGAAGAGCGTGGCACGGCCAATCACAGTGATCGATAAAGCGCCGCTAATTACCAAGGTTCTGCCTCCAAATTGGATCTTTGTTCCGCCGATGAAATTAATTGACTCCATTCACTCGATAACGCTGGATACTCGAACACCGTTCGGTTGCTCGTTTGTCTCGGCGAGAATTATAGTTCGTCTTTGAAACCTGGGAGAGGCAGTTCGCCACCTCACGAAACCAGAACCGAAACGCTGTCGGCTAGATACTTGACGGTGCTCGACGGCCCCTCTCCGTCACTGCGCAAAGTCTTTTGATTCCGACGGGATGCTGGCCGCTTGACTGTTTCATTATTCCCGCGATCGCGTCCACTATCGACACGCTTGCACACTTAAAGCTCTGTAATTTTAAAGTGTGCAAGCGTGTCGATAAAGCTCTGTAATTTTAATGTCGCGCAATCATCTGTCGTTTTTTACCTCTGGTCCTTCGTTTTCTCTTCGCTACTAATCATATTGAGGAACTCAAACTTAAGATGATCCGCGTGAAAAGTGAAACGAAAGAGAAAGCAGCGGACGAAGCCAGCGCGAGCGAATCGTCGCGTGTTCGATCAGAGGTTTGCATTTCGATCGTCGATCCGAGCCTGGCGTGGCATTGGACGACAGCTCGGTAACGATCTCGAATGATAATTCAGCGATCCGATCCGATCCGGTTGTTGGGATGGTAAAGTTTGCCGTAAAGTTACGTTCGATTGTACGGTGCCGGGTATGCTTGTACAGGAAGCGTAGCTCATCCACACGTACGTGCAAATGCAGCCCGCTGGCAGCCATTCCTGCTTCCGGTCGGCTGCGATGCACAGAATGCGTACGCGTATGCAGATTGGCGGCCGCGCTATTCAGCCGACATACCGGCCGAGAGAGAGAGAGGGAGAAAGAGAGAGAGAGATCGATTTGATCCTCGCTTTTTCATTCGAGCTGAATCGATCGGTAAAGTATTCGGATTCCCCCGGCTGGCGAAGTCGAAACCTCTTTTCCTCGAGTCTGCGGCCCGGTCTAGAATTATCCGAAAACGCTGCCCCCCTCCCCCGCCCCCCGGTGTAGTTTTCCCTTTGAGGCGCCGCGGATAAAAAAAAAACAAAAGGCTCCGTAAAACCGCCGATAGAAACGGCGGTCGCGAGAGCAAAAAGACAACAACGGAACGGAAAAGTGAGAAAACGAAAAAACATCGTTCACGTTTCCGATCGACCGACAAAAATTTTGTCGGGGAGTAAATTATAAAATTTTTGATAACAATAAAAGCACCGACCGGCAACGTTTTCGACGTTAATTAAATGGCCGGTTGCTGGCTGCCCAAACGTTCGTAGATTATAGAGTGGAAGCGCGATCGCGGAGTCGCGCTCATCGATATCATGATTTTCGATTACAGGAATTGCTTGGTGGGCAAAGCTTATCACATTAAAATCTCGGATTTCGGTACGGACAACGAATTGTACGCGTGCGATTATTACAAAGTCGATGGCGCGGTGCCGCTGCCGATACGTTGGATGGCCTGGGAGTCCATATTTCTGGTAAGCTTCGTTCGAACGGTCCAATTAGAACGCTCACGCCATTAACACCGCGCGCCTGCATGTGTATTTATCTTATTCTATATAGATATCGATTATTTAGTAATTCGCCAAATGGTCTGCATATTGTGCATGAATAAATTTGTGATTTGTCACGATCACGATCGCGCGCGGATACTTGGCGCGAAATCTATAATTATTTTATCATTGTTTAAACACCGAGGAATGATTAACTGCTAATGTAATGAACAGTTCATTATCTTCTGTAGAAATGTATTCCTCGATTATTTTAATTGCGTGAGATTAGCGTAATAGTTTTAAAAAATCATGCTTCTTCGCACGCCACTAATAGTCGCGTCGCAAGCTGCGGCCTCTGCGACCGATACAAATCGTCCCGCCTGTCTAACCGATACAATCTTCTCAGGGCAAGTACACCACGAAGAGCGACGTGTGGGCTTTCGCGGTGACCCTGTGGGAGATATTGAACCTGGGCAGACGCGCCCCGTACGAGCACTTGTCCGACGAGGAGATGGTGCAGAACCTGCGACGGCTCCACCACGCCGCGGACTGTCCGGACAACAACAGTGGCGAGAACAACGACTGCAAAGAGAACACCGACAACCGCTTCGACTATTTGCCGCGGCCCACCGCCTGCTCCAAGGATATTTACGACCTGATGCTGGAGTGCTGGCGACGGGAGGAGAACGAGCGTCCGACCTTCCGGGAGATCTCGATGTTCCTGCAGCGGAAGAACCTCGGGTACGCGCCCACGTCCTGATACTGAACGTTCCGCGACGTCGATCAGCACGATGTTCTCGGCGTTTGTCGCTCGTGCCCGGCCAAGAGTTACCTGAACAGAGGACCGGAAACTGTCGATGACGCGCTCTACCCTCACTGGATCACCGTGAGGACCAAGTTCTGATTGCCCGGGACGATGACGAGGGAGCAGCTCCTCCGGCCGACAGCTTCCGGAGCTCCTCTTACGATCGCATCGGAACGAGTAGACGCGACACGACCTTTCCGGCCGGAGAACGTTCAGCCTTCGGCCTAGAGGATTCATGGGTAGGTTGACTCGAGTCACATCGGGACAGTTCGGGACAAGGTCCGAGACACCTGCCGAATCCCCCATAGAACCCCTGTGGATCTCTTCTGGCACGCGCGGACAAAATTGAGAGGGACGCGCGAGATCATCGGAACGCCAACGACGTCGGAGCACTCGATACGAACTGTTTCTTAGATACGTAAGATCTGTTAGGGAATAAAGAAAACCGTGAAACTGTGAATTCGACAATCGAGCGGGCGAGCGCGGAGCCAGCGACTCGCGAACACGAGGACGATTGGTCCGATTCTTTCTGGAGGACCCTGCTCCGCCGGGAGCTTCCCTTGTGCGAGCAACGCGCTGGGTTTACGCGGGTATCTCAAGGGCTTCGAGGGTCCATTATGATCGTCGAAAATTTAGGAGCAATATCGTGTAATCGTAATATAGCTGTGAACATTCCTTGCATGGTTTAAAGATATATCTTCGCGGGTAAGGTTAAGGGATACTCTGTCTCTCTCTCGTTACTTCGGCTATCTAAAGACGAAGATCTTTCCGTTGTAAAAATGAAAGAACGAGAGAGAAAGAGACGTCAAGACGGTATCACCGTAAGAATCGTATCAACGTACGGCAATACGGAAACTGAAATATCAAATTCTTTCTCGGAAGGAGCTATTGATAAGGAGGTATACATATGAGGATCGAATGAATGCGTATGCCTGTGAACTTTCTAGCTGGGTGGTAGTATCATTGATCGTTAAGGTGGACTTGCCTCGATTCACGAACGCGCACGACATGTTCTGTGTTTTCGTTAATTCGCAAATTTCGATTAACAATGGCGTCGACCGAGAACGAGTGGAATATCGAATATTTTTCATTGAAAAGCTGGTTTCCTTTGTCGAGATAGCTTCGCTACGTATATTCGAGCACCACGAAATATGCAATACAACGATTTCCCAACTGACAAAAGCTGTAGGTACTATTATTTCTGCAACAGCATGATTTTCATTCAATCTCATTATGGTCGTGCGATTACGAGGATCCGACGGATATCATGCTTGGTGATTGGAACGGTATACATATTCTCTGTTAAGAAGGTACGGTGGTGATAATGGCCGCGACTATGACACATCATAATTGTAACTTTACACGATAGGCGGGATCAATACAAACACAAAATAAAAAAAAGCAACTAGAGTATTGTACATATATAGACGTACGTCGAGAGAGGTGAAAGAAGGGGCGTTTATCATTATGCTGGCACGCGGACGGGACGGGAGATTAGCGGGGGAATCGCTTGAAACTTGAGTTCCGGATCCGCTTCCTCTGTAGAAAACGCTATCGGCGAAGACCAAAAAAAAGCGAGGCTGCCGGAGAGCGGCGGGGAGTTTCGCCAGATTCTCACGCGTGAAACTGAGATCGAGCACGTTATGTATATCGATGCGACGACGACATATCGAAGACACCTCATTCCGGGAACGAGGAACGTAAACGCCCAGCGAGGGACTTCGACGTTCAAAGCATTCGTTCGGCGAGGCACTGTTCTCACGACGTCCGAACTAATTAATCACTCGAGCCGTTATGTTCCATGTATTTATATCAGATGAAATAACTATCGATAGCATTCGCAATATCTAGCGTGTAGGTAATGTTACCGTTACAACATTAAAAATACTATTTATATATCTTAATGTAATTTTCGCCGCGTAAGTAGTAAATAATCAGAGACATAGCCGTTCGTATATATATATATATAAAAAACGTGGAAAACACAGAACCGTACGTCCGTTGAATTTAAACGTAACAAGAATCGCGCTTTCTCTGTCGTCGAACCAAGAAAGAACGAAAACGAAATGGAAAATAATAGAATCAGCGAGTGAGGTTTCCAATGGCGAAAAAAAAATTGTCGTAGCTCCGTAATTTATGGGATTATCGATATAAGAGATTAGCATCGACGAATTGTATTCGTAGATCGATTCAACGATTTAGCATTTTATACGGTGATCCGCAGGCACGTTGTTCACATAGCGATAAATGAAATAGTCGCCGGATCGTTAGGCGTTTAACAATGAAAAGAAAGACGAAAGCGTACCGAAAAGAAAAAAGAAAAAAGACAAAACGATGAAAAAAAGATACTGCCGAGAACCGCGCGCGTTATACATTAGGAAAACGAATCGTAGTTGCGTTTAGATTCATCGATGTAAGCATATTGCTGCCTTTGGCTGTATCGTTGCCCCACCTCCACCCGTAACCCTTCCCCCACCCCTGAACCCACTACTGCTAACGAGTAACTCAACTTGTCTACTCATGTGATAATTTAGTATATCTCTACGTACCTACCTGTACCTACCGGTTCGGAATTCTCAGTAGCAAAAGGATTATTCAATCTTGCGCTGCACGCCGTTCGATCTCGCATCGGTTCGATACGCGATGTCCAGCGGATAACGAGAATGAATCGAATCGAATCTATTCCTAACTATCAATAAACCAGGGATATCAACGAAATGGACATCTAACTGGTCCGGTTTTGCTTCTGTTCGCAAAAGATTCGAGACACGCAACCCATTCTCTGCTGACAAGGAAATTCGCTCTCCGATTCAACTGTTTCTATGTATACGCTTTCCTCGAAAGAGAGGTCTCGTCTTGTTTCCCCACCAAGAAGAAATTATTCGAACGAGGAGCCAACGTTCGATCCACAAAGCGAATCTTATTCTCCTGATGATTTTATTAAATACTTCTCGTCGTTATTTCAGTGTTTCGGTCCGAAAACACTCTCAGTTGTTCCCAATAAATCTTAAACGTTTCATCGACGTCGCTTCGCGAGCTCTAACGTTCATTTCCATGATCCGGTGAACGTGAATTGGCAATCGGTGAACAGTTTCTACGCGACAGTTGTTGTTCGCCTGGACTTGGTTGCGGAATCTTTAGCGTTTCCTTCGCTAGCGTAACGATCGACAATCACGCTCATGCCTCGAAGGCTTCCGGGATCGTTCAATCTTCCATGTTGGTGCTGTCGCGAGTGGCCGTTCACACACGACGGACTAAAAATCGTTGGACAGTGGAATTATCGTTCGAATTAGGATCCCACCGGTTCGTTCGCGATCCATTTCCTAACCGAACGCTCGATCGAGTCTTGTTCCCGATCCCGTCGAGACAGATCTTTGTTGTACCCGCGTGCGTATTCGTAGAATCTGATCTCTGGCACGGCCGATCGTTAACCAAACGTGGAATTGAGAGAAATCTAGAGATAATCGCGGAAGACTGTAGAGAGCTCACCTAGCTGTATATCTTCTATTCAGGCACGGGCAATCTCTGGCTTTTTCATTGCGGCGTTTCGCAGCCGCGTTGTTTCGCGTTCGTTTTTTTCCTATAAAATAAAAAACAGTTGTCTTTTTTCCATAGGAAATTGATGTATCGGTAATCGGAATCCTCGGTACGATATAGCAAACGTTTCGCTACACGAAACCATCAGTATTATTTCTGTCAGCTTGCTTATGTAGCCCCTGTCTGTTTTACGATGCAGTTAAAAATTATTTATCAACTGATAAAAGTATTATCTATTGCGGTAATGTTGTTGTTGTTGTTGTTGTAAACCGATGGGCTTCGGCGAGGAGAGGATACAACGCGAGAAGATCAATTAATCGAATAAAGTCAGAGAATATTTTACTATTATTAATTATATTTCGTGTAGTGAACACTTCATTGCTGTGTACCCTGAACAACGCGTAAAAATTACGATGGATTTGGAAAACGTTCCTTCGTTCATATATTTATTCTTTCTTAAATGCGGGCAAGGACTTTTAGACGCTGCGTTAGTTATCGAATGATGTACGATTATTATAGTTCAGTTGACCGTCGATGACCATCTAGATGGAATCGTGATGCTGATCACTAGTGATTGCTGATAATGTTTGGGTAATCAATAAATTTGTAAATATTCCATTCCGAGAAAGCCGGTAAAAAAAAATTAATGTTTCTTCCAGATGATTATCGTCGAACAGGTCTTTGAAAAATAAAGTGGAGATAGAGAAGAGAGGAGTGAGCGAGAGAGGAGGAGAGAGAGAGAGAGAGAGAGAAAGAGTGGGAGACATAGAGAGAAAAATCGTTGATAGGCCGTGAAAGGTTGCCTAAGCCTGCTCTACGCTATTGAACCTTAATCGTTATAGTCATAAAATTATTTTGTACTAAGAACTGTTTATAATTTTGTATCTAATCTCTGTAAATATCAAGCAGATTGTCTATGGCTAATAAAGCTTAAACAAAATCGACATAAGTAGACTATGTAAAGGAGTATATAAATATATAAATATATATATATTATATATATATATATAGGTATTTATATTTTAATTAGCAACTAAGAAAACGAACGAGAGGATGTAATTAAATTTCACATAGGCGAGGACTGGTAATACACCAATGTACAACGATCTAGGAACTATTTGTATTATACAGGTGACAATTTAAGGGACAAATCATTAAAAAAAAAAAAAACAAAAAAGTATACATGTTACTCGATAGCCACGTATGTGTACAGGGCATCGTCATCGAATATGTATCCTTTAAACTACGAAAGAAAAAATTTCTATGGAAAGTCAGTGGTTTCATTGCGTGTTATCGATTCGACGAAATATTTGTAAAGTGTACTTCTGGAATTCATTATCGTATCCGAATCTGTCGTTCTGTTAAGCGTTGGTATTAATGTGAACTGCAAAATATATCATTTCTTTAATTTATCGTAAAGCAATATTTTTGGAAAACCCTGTACAGTATTACGGCGTAGGATGCAACTAGTCATTTATGGCACTCTATAACGATTAAATTAAAGTGTACCTTCTACGTTAAACGTGACATGCGAAACGTTTGTAAAAAAAAAAGGAACGGAAAAATTGTGTATTGAGTTTCTTTCGTTTATCGTTCAGTTGCAATTACTACATATGATAATTATATATTTGTATTTTATTGCTGATAAAACAAAATATCCACCGGTTCCACTATTATTTTCAACTTTTATAAGTCTTGTCTCTGAATGCGAACTACCATTTAAACATTACTGGCAGTAATCTAAGTCTTGTGAAAGATAATTCTATTCATGTATCTTATATGTATGTCTCGCAAAAGCGGAAGTACACGTTGTAAGTTCAAGTATGCGGGAAGCACAACGATAAAACCTATTTGTATCGAACAGTCAAACGAAATGATATTACATATTTCAATGAAAATTCGTGATCTCTCCAACTTCTCACCTTTCATTCCTAATACTAACGATCGTGTAATATATCAAAGATGCAAAAATTATTGCTTTCATTTCTCGAGAAATATTTTAAGAAATTTATTTATAAAGTTTATACTTATCTACTTCTGCATCATGTCGAAGATATGGTGATAGCACAGACGAGGTATAAGAGTACGAGTAGACCAATCACCATATGGCGTTTCGCGTCGCGCACAATAACTGGTTTTCTTACGCCCTCTACGCTGACAAACGATAAATGTTGGAACTAGGTCCACGAAAATTATCAAATACAAATGTCTAACGAGTTGTGTTTGTAATGCTGTGACTACCGACGAAATATAATGACGGCGTCATGACTCACAGCTCACCGAAGACTAGACAAAAAAAAAACCCATAAAATGCAATGTCTGTAATCTGTACCCGCCGTTCAAGGCACGGACAATTATATATGTACCTCATAAAGGGCACTTCGTCTTACAAAGAAATATTAGATAGAGTTGATCAATCGAAAAAACGCAATCTACAGCTTTGATAAAATTCACACGAATTTAGGAGGAATTTCTGGATCTTAGAATGTATTCCCGTGAGAATTTTTAAACAATTGGGGACGCAAATTAAAGATGGTGGACGGTACTTTATCATAGGGGCGCTTCGAACATGAAAGCACATGGAAAAAAACAATAGAATCCTATCGTCAGCTCAAACAATATTGACTCGATAACATTTTTTAACAATGAAATAGAATTATAATGTTTAAAAGAAAAAGTTCGAAATCGTGTCGAAGAATTGCTTAATTTTCGCAGCCATTAGCTCGATGCGATTATCGATTTTTAATATTTTATAGAGTAATTGATCTTTGGGTAAGAAAATATTATAAATCGAGAATCACAACGATTTCCGGGTCTCACCACGTGGAGGTTGCTGCGAGGGAGACCCACCCACCCACTTAGCGTTTCTTTATCGTCCCACCCGACGAAAATTACAAGATTGCATAATTACAAAATACAAAAAAAATCCCTTTTAGATGTATGTACTCTTCTTAGTACACATTTGTCAGTGTTCTATTTTTGACCACTGTACAAACGAATAGCAAGAAGAGCCTAATTGCAAGCCTACCCGCCGAATTCTTAACCTGCCTAGTGTCTCAGCTAATTTTCCTTTTGCATGCGCATGCATATGCTTTTTGCATATTTTTTTCAATTGGATCACTTTTTGTGATTTTGTGTTTCGTTTTTATTTGTATTTTTATTTATTTTATTTTGTACTCGACAAATATATTTGTAAATTTACTTTTGTTTTATTTTTTAAACACTGTAATTTGTTATGAGACTAGAGGGTAGCTACCCCAATTCACTTTTTGTGATTTTGTGTTTCTTTTTTATGTAATCCCATTTATTTTGTATTTAACAAATATTTGCATATTTACTTTTGTTTTATTTTTTAACCTCTGTGATTATTTTATGGGAGTAGAGGTTAGCTAACCCAATTTTGCTAAAATGAAAATACAGACGCAAGATGCAACACAAATAACAAACAACACCAACATGCAACCATGCACACATACCAATTTACATAATACAATTTCTACATCAGTCACAGTTGAAGTCGTGTGAATATTCAAATTCTTCCCCTTCTGAAATCATCTGAAACAAACTTAATTTTGTATTAGCACATGAAAAAAAATATAAAAAAATAACACCCCCGAAAAATAATTGTCCACTCGATATATATTTCAAACAAACCCGCGAGTGGACCAATTTCTCGCAACGCTAATTGACAAGGTACGTATTGAACCTTTCAAAAAAACAAACGCGACCAGTGCATTATTTATTCGTGATGTTAATTGAACAAGTACAATATGGAAAACTCCCGTGCACTTTCAGTTTCTTTGTGCGCGACTCTAAATGGAAACGCGATAGCAGCCATCAGAATTTATGGGGGAGGAAAGCAAAGCCGAATCATTATTTCGCAACGCTAATATACAAATACTAAATAATAAAAATCTCGAAACAAACGCGAGCAGTGCATTATTTGACGCCACGCTAATTTATTAAATTCGATATAAAAAAAACTCCCGTGCACTTTAATTACTTTATACGCAACACTAAGGGTCATGCAATGGCTGCGAGTATTCAGGGGCAGCCATACCGGCTACCAGGGGCAGTCGTATCAAGGTGCAGTGCGGCATTGTGATTTGTCGGAACGCAGTTACGATGTTTCGCGAGCTATTAATTTATTCGCGGCATGCATTAAAAATGGCAAAGTCTACTGTTGGGGAGGACGCGTTCCTCTATTATCTCTCTTTGCCATTGTCAAAAACGTTATATAAAGAAATTCTGCTGTCAACGTTAATTGCAAACCGTTATGTTTCTCCCGGATCTCTAATCGAAACGAAGTAGAGGCGTAGCGAGATAGTTAGCGACTGGGTTTTCAAGCCCATAGAATCAACCCCGGATTCAAACGCTATGACACCATCCACCTGCCTGGACGTCGTAACGCCAGGACAGATGCGCCCCTTCGCTCAAAACGTTATTCCAACTCGCGAGTATACACTCCACGAGCTGGCCGCTTTGAGTATAGACCGAAGCCTAGTAACGCTGACTTTTTCAGTCAGAGATGGTGCCACGCGGTCACGAGCTGCGAGATCGCCTACTTGAAGAGTAGGTGAGATCTCTACTAATCTCGCCTCGCACATTCCCTACTTCCATTTCGATTTCAGCAAATCTAACCCTAATTCAACCCGTTTTATTTCTCTCGATTATCTAATCGAAACGAAGTAGAGGCGTAGCGAGATAGTTAGCGACTGGGTTTCCAAGCCCATAGAATCAACCCCGGATTCAAACGCTATGACACCATCCACCTGCCTGGACGTCGTAACGCCAGGACAGATGCGTCCCTTCGCTCAAAACGTTATTCCAACTCGCGAGTATACACTCCACGAGCTGGCCGCTTTGAGTATAGGCCGAAGCCTAGTAACGCTGACTTTTTCAGTCAGAGATGGTGCCACGCGGTCACGAGCTGCGAGATCGCCTACTTGAAGAGTAGGTGAGATCTCTACTAATCTCGCCTCGGACATTCCCTACTTCCATTTCGATTTCGACAAATTCAACCCTAATTTATCCCGTTCTGATTCTCTCGCAACACTAATCTAAATCGCAACACTAGTCGCGTATGCCTGCACCACACCCGCACAGCCATTTCGACTGCGACCACTTTTTCAGTGGATCGTCGCAGCTCGAGCATGGGCGCCTGAAATATCGAAAGTCTCGAACGCAAACGCGATTCTTTTGCTGCGCAACGCTAATCCAACGAACAGAGCATCCAAAAGACTACTTTACTCTTTTTGCAAATTTATAAAAAAAATTCAAACTTAAGAAATGGGTGGGATCAAAAATATTGCTGGAAGCAGCAATCAAAATTGAAAAGGGAATCGCGACTATTTCATTCGCAACGCTACACTCTAAACAATCTATAATTAAATTGATAGAAATCGCGAGTATTTCCGCAACGCTAACAATTGATCTCTGTTCAAAATCGAATAAAGCAACACGCGTAGTTTTTTTCGCAACGCTATTGCAAATCGCGGACGTGCCCATCTCGGCTGATCGTTGGGGCGGCGAGGCCTGCCCATGTGTACAACTAACTACTTCTACAACTACAATACTATTTTTATAGACGAGTACAGTGACAAGGTAGTAACGAAATGACTTCGCATCCGAAGATGCGAAGCCATTGTAGTTGCCCTCTTGAGCGACAGTTTGTCGGGGCCTCTTCGGCATATAGCCTCTTCTTTTTCTTCGGCGGTCCACCAAGCATCTGAAACCCTAAACGTGCTCGCAGCGAAAACGATCGACGACTTCCGAGACGAATCAAGTTTCGATAGAAGCCGATCGTTCCGCTGGTGCGATCGAGCAGGTGCGCAACGTTTCGAGGCCCTAATCCGCGCGCGTTAGCGTTCGCGTCCGCGTCCGCGAGAAGCTACACGAGCAGGAAGAATCGAACTCGAAGCATCCATTCGAACGTCATGCCTCGTTCGATTTAGCTTCGAGAACGAAATTTCGAGCTCTTCCAGTGACTGGCTACCGTGCGAATCGCGGCCTACCCGAAAGAGAAAGCGGTAGCCAGCCCCGGCCCCTACCTACTTATTACGAACATTCGCACCAAGAAGGTAAACTACCTACCTACCTAGTCCTATATTTAAAAAA